>CM055818.1:53015977-53138882 GCA_029582265.1 Zoroaster sp. YZ-2022 | reverse complement strand
CCAAAATTTAAAACCCCCAAAACAAAACAAAACGAAGACAAACAAACACTAAACACCAAAAAAAAATAAAAAAATAAACAAATACATAACACAAATAAATCGTTGCCGGTTGAGTTAGCGCAGAATTAAAAAAAAATTGCCCAAATATAATGTCTAAAAGCAGGGTGAAGCTTGTGTGAGCCTGCAACCAGGGGTACCCCCACATGGCTAAATATTGGACCCGCCTTCCCCTCATATGGACACCCATGCTAATACCCGCTGTGCAATGCAGTCCAAAAACGTCGAAGATGGTTTATTGATACAATATCGCTTCTTACCTGTTAATAAGCTTCATACAGATTATGTTATTCAGCCCTTTCTTCCTTCAACGACAAAGCAATTTAGCAATTCTACCTATGGATGTATCACACTAGTCCAAGCCCACATAGCAACAAAAGACAATGAGAATACATCAATCACCTTGTGATAAAGGCAGAGATGTCGGATCTAAGTTTAACCAAAATGAGGGGCGCATCTTTGGGTCGCATAGCCTCATCGGGTTTTTAAAAACATCATTTTGGGGATAAAACAATGTTTTGTGAGTAAAATATGTTCTTGCAGTAAAAAATAAAAATAACATAACATAAAATAAAAAGAAAATAATTTTTTTTTTTTATTCTTAAATTCAGCTCGAACCGAGCTTCAGTTGTATTGGTTCTAGACGCTCTCTTATGCCAATATGAGGGATTTTCAAGTTTAATGATATATTCTGGCTAATGGTTGCTCAGCAGTGTCATGTGTCATGAAGTGCTTTATGACAACTTCTTTTTATATAGTGAAATACTCCTTAGGGATTCAGGGGTGAGTCATCTTAAATTATTTTGGGCATGATTTTGCATGGGCCATTAAAATAGTGCGGGACAATTATATTGATATAACTTGTCGTCCCACCTCTAAAAAGTGGGAATGGATGTCCCAGTAATAATAACCTCAAATCAAAACCGATAGAACGCCAATGGCCAATTATTGTTCAGTAACCTACTAAACAACAAGTCTGTCCAAGATTGTAGAGTTCCGCCTCTATGCAAGCGCGGACCTGCAGCGTAGGGGCCTGTAGCCTTCAATACAACATTCACAGTTACGACAAAAATTCGAGCTTTGGACATGTGGTGCATTCAGGTCGCTTAGTGTGTTGGTGTTGCAAGAAAAACATTTAGCAGTGTGCTCGATCAGTAGCCAGGATGCGATAATATATATCTTATATATATATATATATATATATATATATATATATATATATATATATATATATATATATATATCTTTACTTACTCGAACTTAGTGCGACCAAACTACTCTAGAGAATTTGCTATTTCTCTGCGTTAAGCGACAGACTTTTGGTCGCCTTAACGCCTAACCTTCTTAAAGTCATAATTTTGTTTCGGAAATAGCCTAAATCGCGCTGCCTTAGCCTGTAAACATCTTATTTCCAGAGTTTTGGAAAGGTTGGACGATATATAGAAAATAAGGAAAGGGGAATTTTGTGCACGTTTCTACATGGAGCGGTCGCCTAATGGTGAAAGCTTACAGTTTATATTATATATATATATATATATATATATATATATATATATATATATATATATATATATATATATATATATATATATATATATATATATATATAGAAAGAGGAGCACAGAGCGGTGCCCGTTGCTGCGTTCAGGGTCGACCGTCTGCGCGTACCGCGAGCCAGCGTGCAGGGACTTGTCACTACTCGGCCCGGGAGCCACGGCGAGCCGGTGCCAGAACACGATGTTCGCTCGACAAGTTTCAACACCAAATAAATTGGATAGAGGTGTTCCCGTATTACTACTACGAGCAGGTGTGGTGTGTTACGTCTACTATAGGGGTGGGTAGTAGTCCTCAGGCTTGAAATAGGAATTTTCAGAGTCCAGGGGTCAACGGACGGGACCCGACTCTAGGACGACGGGCTCGAAGATGGACGGTCGGTCTTCCCCCGCCACCAGCTGAAGAGGAAGGAGACGTCAGGAAAGGGCCCGGGGGGTCATCCCAGTAGCATGGTACGCTCGAGCGCCGGCTCGGGCTCTCCCCGCGGAGGACGGGAACAGTCCACCTGCACGCTGGCTCGCGGTCCCCCGCAGACAGGTCTGACGAACACCAGCAGCGAGCTGCACCGCCGTGCTCCTCGGGCGAGAGAGGAGGTCATTGCACGCTGGCGCTGTCCCCGCAGACGGGTCGACCGAAGTCGGGTCGAGGCGACCTCTCCCGGGGAACGGGCGGTGCCACTGTACTGCGTTCGGTCGACTCGTCTGCGGGGACCGCAGCCAGCTGCAGGGACTCATCGCTCTTTTGGGCCGGGAGCCACGACGAGCCGGTGCCCAGACTTCGATATGTTTTCTTCGACAAGTTTTCAACTCAAATTGGATTAGGGGTGTTCGTACGTACTACCAGCAGGGGTGGGTGTTGCATTTGCGTCTATTATGGGGAGTGCAGGTGGTCAGTCCTCGAGCGAAATAAATTTCAGAAGTCCAGACGTGGGACCCGACTCTGGGACGGGCTCCGGGGGATGGAAGTAATTGGGCGGCCCCACCGCCAGCTGGAGACGTCAGGAAGGCCCCGCGAGGTCACTCCAGTAGCAGCGGGTGCCGGCTCGGGCCTCGCCGTTGCTCCCGGCGGAGGACTGAGTCCCTGCACGCTGGCTGTGCCGCGGTCCCGAACGGGTTGACAGGAACGGCAGCAGCGGGCACGCGCCGTGATGCTCCTGGGGGCGAGTGGAGGTCGCCATGCATGTAGGCCCGCTGTCCCCGCAGACGGGTCGACCCAGTTGGAGTCCGATGGGCGTCCTCTCGCCCGAGGCACAGGCGGTGCCCGCTGCTGCGTTCCGGTCGACCGTCTGCGCAGGACCGCGAACCAAATGCGTGCAGGACTCGTCCGGCAAGCTCCCCAGGGGGCGGAGAGCCAGAACCCACTGAGGCGGTGCTTACGACAAGTTTTCAACGACAAATTGGCGCAAACGGATAAGTGTTCCCGTACTACCAACAGGGGTGGGTGTTACGTCTGTAGGGTGTGGTGTAGGTGTGTCCTCTCAGGGCGAAAATCGGATAAAATCAGAGTCCAGCGACGGCCGGGACCCACTCTATAGGACGACTTCCGAGGGGCGATGGCGGTCCCGGCCTCACCGTCGCGGCCGGAATACGTCAGGGAAGGCCCATCGCGGGTCCTCCAGTAGCGAGCGCCGGCTCGGGTCCCGGCGGCTCCCCAGCCGAGAGGACGTGTCCCTGCACGCTGGCTCGCGGTCATCTCGCCAGACAGGTCGACCCGAACGCAGCGGCAGGTACCTCCGGCGCTCCTCAGGCGAAAGGTCCCTGCACGCTGGCCCCGCTGTCACCGCAGACGAGTCGACGGGGTCAGAGTCCGAGGGGCGACCTCTCTCGCGCCTGTGAGGAGGCACGGGCGGTGCCCGCTGCTGCGTTCGGGTCGACCCGTCTGCGGGGACCGCGAGCCAGCGTGCAGGGACTCGTCCTCTCGGCCGTGAGCCACGGCGAGGCCCGAGTCGGCGTCCGCTGCTACTGGAGGTCCCCGAGGGGGCCTTCCCGACGTCTCCCGGCTGGCGGCGGGGGCCGACCGCCATCCCCCTCGAGCCCGTCCCAGAGTCGGGTCCCGTCCGCTGGACTCTGAAAATTTTCCGATTTCGGGCTCGAGGACCACCTACCCATATAATAGACGTAACACCCACCCCGTTGGTAGTACCGAACACCTCTATCCAATTTGCGTTGAAAACTTGTCGAAGATACACGGTGGCGTTCGGGCCCCGGCTCGGGCCGTGGCTCCCGGCCGAGAGGACGAGTCCCTGCATACTGGCTCGCGATCCCCGCAGACGGGTCGAGCCGAACGCAGCAGCGGGCACCGCCCGTGCGCCTCGGGCGAGAGGTCGCCCCTCGGACTCCAACTTCGGGTCGACCCGTTTGCGGGGACAGCGAGCCAGCGTGCAAGGACTCCTCCTCTCGCCCGAGGAGCACGGACGGTGCCCGCTGCTGCGTTCGGGTCGACCCGTCTGCGGGGACCGCGAGCCAGTGTGCAGGGACTCGTCCTCTCGGCCGGGAGCCACGGCGGCGCCCGAGCCGGCGCCCGCTGCTACTGTAGGACCCCGCGGGGCCTTCCCGACGTCTCCCAGCTGGCGGCGGGGGCCGACCGCCATCCCCATCGAGCCCGTCGCAGAGTCGGGTCCCGTCCACTGGACTCTGAAATTTTTCCGATTTCGGGCTCGAGGACCACCTACCCCTATAGTAGACGTAACACCCACCCCGTTGGTAGTACCGAACACCTCTATCCAATTTGCGTTGAAAACTTGTCGAAGAAACACGGTGGCGTTCGGGCCCCGGCTCGGGCCGTGGCTCCCGGCCGAGAGGACGAGTCCCTGCATACTGGCTCGCGATCCCCGCAGACGGGTCGAGCCGAACGCAGCAGCGGGCACCGCCCGTGCGCCTCGGGCGAGAGGTCGCCCCTCGGACTCCAACTTCGGGTCGACCCGTTTGCGGGGACAGCGAGCCAGCGTGCAAGGACTCCTCCTCTCGCCCGAGGAGCACGGACGGTGCCCGCTGCTGCGTTCGGGTCGACCCGTCTGCGGGGACCGCGAGCCAGTGTGCAGGGACTCGTCCTCTCGGCCGGGAGCCACGGCGGCGCCCGAGCCGGCGCCCGCTGCTACTGTAGGACCCCGCGGGGCCTTCCCGACGTCTCCCAGCTGGCGGCGGGGGCCGACCGCCATCCCCATCGAGCCCGTCGCAGAGTCGGGTCCCGTCCACTGGACTCTGAAATTTTTCCGATTTCGGGCTCGAGGACCACCTACCCCTATAGTAGACGGAACACCCACCCCGTTGGTATAGTACCGAACACCTCTATCCAATTTGCGTTGAAAACTTGTCGAAGAAACACCCCAGTGCGCAAGCCGCTGGCGGGCCGCCAGCGGCTGGAGAGTGGCTGCGCGGCATCGGCACGCCGCCCGCAACCGACAGTGGTCCGCCGATGGTAGCTGCCAGATAACCGAGCAGTAATTCATCATCGGTTTGCCGCTTGTGGACCGCTCACGGACCAGCGTATGGTCGTCCAGCCGAAGTCGGCCCGACGGAGGATCGGACCGAGCACGACAATTAATATTATTATCAAGATCAATTTAAGCTTTGTTGTAATTTACTTTTAAGGGAAATATGCCAACGGGAGTTGAGATTCAGTTTGAGAGTAAACGTTACTTGATCGTTGGCGTTTTTTTTTCCTTTTGTAACTTTTTTAAGCCGCCGCTGGTCCGAACATGGTCCGACCTCGGGCCGCCTCCAGTATTGATTTTTTATAAATCCCTCCTGTAATAATAACAAATACAAAATAAACTACTAAAATGTGTTTAAATGTATTAATCGTGTGATGGAACATGGATGGAACGACATCGGTTTTCTTTCGTCCGTGGTCTTATAATTTTTTTTCTCTGGATCGGTGAAGCTGGGCGATCCGGTCATTGCGTAACGTTACACATAAATTGCTCGGATCGTACCCAAAGCTTCTATAGTAAAAAATACCAGGCTGTTCGCTCGGTCCCACCACCGAACCAAAGGTTGGATGAGACCGGTGGGGCCGAGCGAAACTGGGCGGTACACTTCCGGGCACAGGGTCGGGAACGATCTAGTGAACACTAACTGCAGCAAGCATGCAATAAACAAGCAATGTGTGCATGTGATATCTGTGTGACGTATCCACCTGAACGCGTGATCGACTGCATCCTCATTGGCCGGCTGTGTACGTTGACGCACATTTTTCACACATCTTAGATGCAGCCACGATTGCCAAAATTTATCGATAACGTCAGCGTGTGATTTAAGTTCATTTTCTTCATTTTTGAAAGCAAATATTCTTCAAAAAATCTCACCTCTTTGACGGCTGGAGGACTACTTTAATTTCAGGTGAGTTTTTAGATGGAAACCAGTCATAACTGTGCAGATATGACCATGGGCGGCATGGCTACTCCAGGCCGCCTCTCCCGAACCGCATGGAGTGACATGAGTATGTAAATTAAAGGGATCGTATATGTTTGGTATGTATTTGGGACCGTACGTTTGTTTCAATTCTATATAACTGTAGAAAGTAGGCAGCCTAGAAAGTATACCATTAAAACTAGCGAAAGTAATTGTTCTTTAAAAATTACGATTTTCAAGTTTCCCGCCCAACGGAAAAGAAAAACCTTGATAAATTCCCATTTGGGAGCATTCGTGTAAAATCACATAGGCCCCATCACAATCGTAACAATTAAAATCGATACCCGGCCATACCGAATATTTTCGTATGTACAGTATGCTGTGATAAATAAGTTCTGAATTACCGAAAAGTATTACGGGTTCAATTAGCGTAAGAATCGATGTCTATCACTGGTATCATACCGCAATACATATGGACATGACGTGTTTCACATCGGGAACCAGTACAGAAACAGTGTTTTCAAGATGGCTTATTCTCTACCGTCTGAAATACATGGAGTTCGAACGAGTCCTACATCAAAAGGACAAAGTAGGCTGCCGCGGTCGTAAAAACAGTGGTCGTAAACATCCACTGGCACATTTCGGTAATCTAATTAGCGCGCCCGAGCTGAGCCCAGACGTGGCCCAGACGTTGTCCGAGATGATGACGTCATTGTTCAGCGCATTGCGCGTGCGCATTCGGCTAGTTGCGTGGCATCGGTATCCTTCAAGATGGCGTCGTATGGAAAAGATGACTTCGTAACTGGGTCAGATTTGAGTGATTTTAGCGATTTCTCTGAAGAAGATCTGAACCCAAATGAATTGTCAGATGGTAGTGACAATTCAGAGGATGATGGCCGCCAGTTTTGCGTGTGTGGAAAGCCATCAACAACGAATATGATCGCATGTGATGATGAATATTGCACGGTCATCTGGTGGCATTACGAATGTGCCGGACTTCATGTCGACACAATTCCCGAATATTCTTGGGTTTGTGATCATTGCCGTCCAGCATCATCTTCTGGATCAATCGGCTCTACAGGTAGGCCTATGTATTGTTCGTTTGTTTCTTTCCAAAATGATGTTAAAAAACATTTCATTCAAAAGAAAATATATTTTAAAAAAATAGCCTAGCCTTTTTACTTGATTTTGTTGCTTTTTAGTTTGATTTTTTTTCTATTTGCAAATTAAACTTGTTTATAGCCTAAAGTTAATTGTGGAAATTACTAAATTTAAGTTCTAAAATAAGTCGGCATGAAGTTGTATTTTATCAGCATATATTTTTAGTTTTGCCACACACAAATTAATTGTATTTTTCTCAAATGTTTTCCCATTTGATTGATTTTGGTTTGAAGGTTTTCACCATAAAATTAATAAGGAGCGAGGGTCCATGTTTGGATTGGTATGTTTCTGTATGCCTAGGATATGGGCAATCCATTCATGCAAATCAGTACTTCCCCGAGAACTGCAGAAACAAATCCACAAGATACTCGGGTGGGAAAAACCAAAATATTATTTATTCCCGATGCAATTATTACATCTATTAAATACCTGTGATATTGATGCCTTCCAAGGTTTCTCTGCTCAGAAGCATCTTCTTCTTTGCAGCATTGTCCACATCTTGTGCCTGAACTTCAGCATCCCATTCCTTGAAGAAGCCGAGCAAGTCTTTCAGCAGCCACTAAAAATGATTTAATATAAGAGTGCATACATTTAAGAATTCAAGGTTCAAGGTTTATTTATTTCCACAGTATCAAAATCAATCAATGATAAAAATAGTAACAAATATTACTACAATCTACAGTTTGATACTTTTGTTTGTTATAATAAATGAATTGAATTCAACTGAATGAATTGAATATAAATTTCTTGTTAAAAGGAACATTTAAACAAAATTTAAACAAAATGCATCAGTATGCATGTAATCTAGTAAGGTTTGCGGTAGCACCATGTGTAATAATTAATAACTTTTGAGTTTGGGTCGTTATGAGCAAAAACCTTTAGTGTGATCATGGAGGAAGGAAATCATGGTGTGATAATTTGACGTTTCGACACGGTATGGTCTGAACGTCTCCTGAAGACGATCAGAGCATACTGATCGAAACGAAACTAGACTGTATTCTTATGCAAAGTTACAAATCTTACTTATATCAGTATAATTGTGTTCTTTCAAATCATACCTCAAACCGCCAGTCGTCAGCACTTGTGTATGGTGCCAATGCAGGTTTCTTCAGACGCCTTCCTTTGTGAGGATTGGAGACGTTGAGGCAGTCAAAGAACTGGTCGAAGAAACGGATGAATTTCACCAAGGATTCTGTACCCGACTTCCCCTGTGATTCAAGCGCATTGGCGACAGTGCTACTCAAAATCTGTATACAGAAAGAGTAATTAAAAAACTGTTTTATTTACCATTCCAGCATTCAACAATGGAAAATTCAACCAACCAATGAGTCGTAAATAATTGACACTTACCAACGTACATGTGGTTGGTTGGGGGAAGGGGTGACAACATTAAGTTAGTTGGTTGTGATGTACAAAATAAAAATCCATACTGCTCTCTTGACCCACCACTACCCATCAACCAATGACACCGATTGGAGAAGCTGCCATTTATCTGAAAAATTAAGAAAAATGCCAAAAACTCTTACCTGTGCAGCCAAGTATACACGCATTCTCAGTGCTGGGGTAAGATGTAGATGTTCATGTGTAATTCTGTAGAGACGACGCAAACCAAGTGACTGTCGGTCCAGGCCAGCATCCCACTCATATAACTGAAGGAGATGGGTCCAAGAGATGGTCTGTTTGTTGAACTGTGGATGAAAAAGTTAAAGCATTACTTATGATTGATTTCTTTGTGACATAAATCATTAATGTCACAATTGTTTTTTCTTAAGGCTATTCCCATTTTTCGGAGCTCCATCCAAAGAAAATAACTGAAACCAACCTAAATGTAGATAAGATTTAACCTTTTTTTACAAGGGAAATGTAAAGCAATGTCGCCATAGCTCAGTGCAAAATGTGTGAAAATAAATATGCAATGAATACAGCTGAATACAGCAGTACAGAGTACAGCATAAGAGAATCAACTGATTGATATATGATAAATTGCATATAAAAAGCGTTTATTATGAAATAAATATGGTTGGAAAGATGTTTTAAAAGTAGAATATAATGATTGACATAAATATCCATTGAAATTGTGCGGTTTTGGTTTAATTTTGTGACAGAACACGGTCTGCCATTTTCGGGAGTCAAAATTTGGTTCTGTAAAATGCTGGACCGATTTTTGTCAAAAAATTCAACAAAAACAACACAATTTCAACGGATATTTATATGTGAATCATTTTCTTTTTAAACATCTTTCCAACCATTTTAATTTCATAAGCGAGTTTTTTGTAGCCCAAAGAGCCCTATCCGATGCACAAACTAAAAACATTATTTTCTAATGTTAACTTACGATCATTGCCTTGGTCTTATTGTGATAGCCAGAGTTCTCCAAGTTATTGCGGCTGGTCTTGATTAGATGAGGAACATCGCACATGAAGTAGACCTTGCTGGAGCGGGTTGGGTCATGTGGGCTGGTGCAAGAGTACAGTGGTACGTCAGACGTCTTGTCTTCATCATGAACTCGGTAAAACTTCCTATTGGAGGCTGCCCCATCGGAAACAAGTGCCCGCACCTTAAACCCAGCAACTTCAAGGAAGAAAATTGCCTCCCACATAACTGGAAAAAGCTGGTCACAAGTGACGCCAACGGTTGGGTAGTAAGCTACTGCAGCATGAAGATTACTGAAAATTCCCCTCACCATTAAAACGAGAACATGTGTTGCTGTTGGCTGTTTCTCACCTCTACATCGCAGCTCAAAATTACCGACTTCATTGGCGATGCTACCAACATCTGTGAAACCAATCACCTTACCAGACCTGACAGAAAAAACAAGACCAGCCTTGACCTTCATCTCATCGAAGAGTAGAGACACGTTTTTCTCAATTTCAGGACATGTTGCGATATTGTGGTCAGCCACCACTCGTTCCAGCATTGCTGCGTTGAAACCAGTGGTGGGATCTGCAAAATGGGTGTACGGATGGAGAGTGGATGGATGGGGTAGCCGGATGAAATTTGATTGCCGCAGTAGGTTGTATGCTGACGATGATTTACTCTGAAGGGCAATGCACCATCGGATGATGGCAGGATGCCAGCGCATCTGCTTGCCCTTCAAAGTAGACTCTCTCTGCTGATCCCACAGAAGGCGTGCAGGGGAATCCTTTCCAAGTATGCTGCTGATTTCATCATGGGATTCTACCATTGCCGACTTCAGCTCTTCATGTTGAGGACCATCAAGAAATACACTTTCCCGTTTCATCATAGCTGACACCTTCTCTTGAAGAAACACTCCTCTCCGCTTTAGGCTTCTCCTTTCCGTCTGCAGAAGTGTCACCTTTTCTTGAAGCTGTGAAGCCGTGAGACACTTGTGATCTTGGCCATCAGATCACTGCGGTGCACTCTGCACACCTGGCATCGCCCTTCAGTTTGCAGAAGAAGCTCGCATTTGATGTGGCGGATTGTACCATCCAAGAAGACATCGTGTTTGGTTATGCTGACTGGCATCTGACCCTTGTCTCCTTTCTCGGACTCCACCAACTCATCAAAATCTTCATTTCCAATGCAGATAAATGTTGTGACAATATTCCTAAGAATTCTTGCCACATCTACAGATCTGAGGATTTCCGGCACATCACACCAAAGCGAACTTCTTCCACTCTCCTGCACAACATCACGCATAACAACCTGCCATGTGCTATCTTCAAAAATTGTAAAAAATAGCACTGGACGTCGTGTCTCAAAACTCATCTTCATTATTTGAAGGCAACCAGAGCCACGCCAGGTGAGAAGACCACAACCTTTGGCATCATCTTCCCACGCTGTCAAAATACTTGCTGGGATGCCCATATCACCATCAGTGCCCCGACACTTAACACAAACTCCCTCATGAAACGAAATAACATCGATGTTACATGAGGCTTTCATCTTCCTCCTCTTCACCTTAACCCACCATCTCTTCAACTTCCCCTCACACAGCTTGCAAACGAATGGTGGATGCACGGCCTGCAAATCCTCTGCTACAGTGATCCCCAATGCAGCCTCAATATGCACCGACAGACTTTCCTTATCGATCGGTCGACGATATCCTTCCTCGATAGCCCTGTCCTCTCCACATAATCTGCAAATACCTCTAAGGCAGTCAGCATGATGCTGCATCTTGCAACCATTCGTCTGTTGACATAAACAATTTTTTTTTTATTACTCTTTGTGTAATTTTGAATATCAGCTTAAACAATCAGCTAAAACTTGATCAACAATAATTATGATCTAAAATTCTCATTCATCATGGATGTTTTCTAAACTTCAAAATTACAAATAGACATGTTCAAAAATTGGTCAATATTACACAGCACATGTATTCAAAGAAAACGAGCAAAGGATGCATTATGATGGATGAAGGCACATCCAGGGATGCAAAAAAATATATAAGTGGCAATAATGCTTGACAAAACAACCTCCCAGAATGTAAGCTTGTCATGAAATTTCACCAGGCCACCATGTACATTGATATATTAATTATTATTTATTTGTATGTAATGCTTTTTAACATTATAGGGCCTAGTCATGTAAAAGAATTAACAACAGTAACACTCAGTGGATACAAAATAGAAATTAACCTTGTCATGTGAAAAAGTAGCCCCTAATTCCTAAAAAACTTGAACAAAAAAATCTATTTTGTTTCCATTTATTTATAAAATTTATATAGGGCCTAGATTTACTTTTGGTTTTTTGGTTGACTAAAAATTATTTACCAAAACTGTAGTGTACACTGTAAACCTTATTTTCCCGAATCAACTAGGCCTAATACAATTAAAACTACCCCTATTTTATTATGATATTTAAATTTTATTCAATAATTGATTCCTGAAAGACGATTTAAAAACATTTCCTGTGGCATATCCAGCTGAAAGAAATCACAATTTTGTTTTCAAAGTGCATTTTTAAATAGTCCACAAAAATTCTGGGACGCTCTGGATAGCTTAAACACATACACGAATGGACGTGGAAATCTCTAAACTTGACAAACCTCAACTTTTCGAGCACTGCCGATCACTGGAAAACCACTAAAATCATAAAAACATGATTTGATATTTCTTCTTAATTACCAGTCCTTCGTCTGATAGAAGATTCCATATCTTACCTTCGGAAAGTCGGATTTTAAATTAATGGAAAAAACTCGAGAAGATTGAAAATTACTAGACGCATCGGACGAAACAAAGAGTGCACAGCTGATGCATCTACAGGGGTACTGCGCATGCGTTTTGTGTTTGTCTGTTCGGAGGAGCTTCTCAACACTCTTGCGTGCGCGAACTATTCTTTGCTCCAGTAGGGGAAATTTTCGGCAGCCGACGCTGTGCACACAGGACCTTATCGCGCTCGTAAAACTGTCGCGCAGCAGGAGGCCTCCCATGCCTTTTCCACAGGGTGAGCCAGCTTGCTAATTGGCTTGTAAATACCCCACGGGGGTTCGGCGGGCCGTTCGAACTCCATGTATTTCCTTCCTCCATGGTTAGGCCTAGTGCTAGTGCTAGTTCTAACACACGAGAGTTTTTACATTTGCGGTGATTTCATCGTTCAGAAAGTGAAATAGAGAGGACTCTTTTTTCTTGATCTAATCTGCTAATTCAGTAAGGATGTTTTTTACAAGGTATCGTTGAGTTTTTTTGCACAACACTCTACCGTACGGGCACGTAATTGCTGATAGGGGGGGCCTACTACAGTTTCACTGTAACGTTATGTTTTCATGTTTATGTTGTCAAAGTCTATTTCACTAAAATTCTATCAACGAAGAAACGCAAACGGCAATAGAAACATATTGGATTAGAATATAATTAATTTAGGATATATGTCTACGATCAGCCAATGAGGTAAAACAAAAAGTTTAACTACGTCTAACGTTACTCGTTAGGGCATGCATGTTCATTGGGCCTAAAGGCCTAGTATTAACGTTAGGCCTATTATTCAAAAGCTTAGTCTAGAGTTAGACAAACATGAAAATAGGGCTGCACCGTAGCTACGATTAATCGCATAATTCAAATGGTTGTTTTCTGACAAACAAGGTTGTTGACATTGTAATATTAAAATTTATTTCCATGTCTTTGGCATGATTAAAACCCTCTGGGACTAGTGCGTAGCGGTAGTTAACCGGCACTTTTTTGCTAATTAATTAATTACTCCTTAATTGAGCGCTCAAATTTTTTTTCTTCAAGTTCCTACATCAGCCATAGCCTAACAACTTGGCATAGCCCCTTTATTGTAATTGTTTATAGTTCAGCCAGATACCATGACCCCTTCGCCACAAGACCATAGCTTGTGTACAAAGCCTGGTATACACAGCCTATATCCCTTGGCACAGCGGTACCCTTTGTGTGATCAATCATCCTGGTCTACAGGCTTGCCTCAGGATATCTGTGATCAATCATCCATGCTCAGGAGTTGCTTGACAGTGCCTGGAAGGGATTGAACAATAAAAAAAACTCAGACTTGATGTGTTTGGGCAGAGATTGGCTACTGGCAAATGGGGGGGGGGGGTGTTAGGGATTTTCCCTTACACTAAATACACCGCAGCTGTCTGGCTATGTATTCTTTAGAGAGTTTTTTTCTGTACTTATTGGGCCTGGACTACATTCAGGGACTGTCTCAGGGGTAGCTGTGCAATGATTATGCATGAAAAATGGTATAAAACAGAGTATACAGTACGTTATTCATACGTATTACACTGGGCGGTTACAAACCGCACCATACTTCTTTAGTGTTAGAAAAACGTTCAAAGAACGCCCAGAGTTAAGCTCTATATTATTATTACAACTTTAGTATTTAACATTGAAGGTACATGTATGATCATTGGCAGGATTGATTAATGCATTCATTCCAATCATCTAGATTTCAAAATACACATAAAACTAACCTGTGAAAATTTCATCAAAATCGGTGTTCACGTTTTCGAGAGCACAGCGAATAACGGTTTCTATTTTATCAGTAATTTTTGTGATATTCATATTGTGTTCATTTCGAGTGTTGCAGGGGGATTGGTACAAGTTTCACCTTTGTAAACATTCAGCTTTCAGATTGAAACTTGTCCAGATTTTTTGTTTACCAAAGCTATATCATACATGTACCTTTAATGTACAATTTACTACAAGTCTCGAAGCTTTGGCAAATTGATCATTTTTATGGAAAGTGTTCAGACAAGTCAAATAAGTATGGCAGAGTTCCATCTTCCACATTATTTATTGATTTTAATTTGGTGATCTATTATTTTTTTCTTACAGTTATTGTGCAGTGCGGAGTGATTTGGTATCAAGTTGCAAGGGAAAGTGCAGCCTGCAACTAGAAACATCAACCGAGCTTTTGTTTATAACACATACTGATATAAATGTAAGTGTCTCAATTGATTCACCCAAATGAATCTATGTTGCAATATCAAGCCACGGCAATTGCTGTGAGTGCCATGGGTCATTTTGGGGCCTGGGTGTGTGCTTTTCCATGTTTCTAAAATATAAATATAAAGATCGTCCCCTTCTTGAGGCCGCATCCTTTTTAAATTTGTTTTTCAACTAGTGTTTATCCTTCCATTAATAAACTTTGAACAGCTCTTGGAAAAGAAATGGCATCGAACCAGATAACTTCATGGACAAAACGGAGAAAGATCCAAGCTGAAGTCGACCAGCATACAGATTGGATTGTCAGGGAGTCTGCATTGTCGCTGGCTGAAGAGGAGACTGGTGAGAGTGCTTGTCTGCCAAGCGAAGATAACTACTACCGAAGACGAATATGAGCTTCCACATGGTTTGGTGTTTCCTCTGAAGTCTTTGGAGGATGTCGACCTCCTGGAGAACCATCTGGAAGCCGACAAGCACTTGCAGAAACACTTGGTATGGTTTTAGCAATTTCGTTTTGAACTATGCTCAAATAAATTCCTATGGTTGGCTGAATGTGCTTTTATAATACTGAAATTAGTGTTGTGTAGGGAGGTTCAGAATTGTTTTTTATCATAATTGTTTTGTACAGAAAAACCATCAAGAAAACAGCTAAAGTGGTTTCTTTTTTAATATCAGTGATGTTGAGCACATTCTTGTAATTAAACCTAGCTGCAGCAATTTTAGAGTTCTTTAAGATACAATTTTTGCGAAAAAGACAACATTTCAGATGGAAATATTTCTCTGGAGGATTGGTACCAGTACCAACTGAATAAATAGTAAGCTTTCAGATTTTCACAGGTTTGTTTTTTGAAATGACACCAAGTAAGAACACTGCACTGTCAGCTTTACCAATCCTATATTTTACCTAAAAGTCTTTAATGAAGATGTGTCATTCCTGTAGGCTAGATTTTGGGTGTACATCTGTGAACTGCCTATTGCATTTGAAATTAAATTTCATGTAACCACTTTGTTTCAGATTGCTTTGTGGTCCACATGTGGAGGCTACAGTGTGTACGACGCTGTACGGAGAATTTTTGAGGGAGTGGTGGACAATGGACTGGGCCGACTGATCAACTGGACAGGACAGGGAGGGAAAAGAGCATTTAAAACTCTCCGCTTAAGGACATTTTAGAAAGTGAGTATGAGTTAATTTGGTTTTACTTACTCAATGATAGTACTGTATACTCGGTGCTTTCCGAGTCCTGCGGAAAAAAATCCACACGCAAACTAAAAATGCTCTAGTATGCGGGAGGTCGTGGGTTCGTATACCACCCCAGTAGTTAGCCGGTGGATTTTTTTCCCGCAGGACTCGGAAAGCACTGAGTATACAGTGCTTATCACATATCGGTGTAGGGTAAAACCAAATTAATATTCTTTATCCCCGATGCAATTATTACATCTATTTAAAGAGTACGAGTTAGTTAAAATATTTGTGTCAATGGTTGAAGGGAATGAAAAACATCTGAAACGGTTTGAACACTGAAGGGACTTCCCAAATACTTTACAGTAGCAAGCATTTCTAAAAGCATTAATTTCAAAAGTGCATGTATTTAAGAGAGACAATTTTCAAGGGTTATACCTAATTTCAAAATGAGAATTGGAATAGAGAATTCATGTGTTTGGGGGAAGTGATTCATCTTACTTGCAATTTTCCCTGATGTTTTGTTTGTTTGTTACATTTCTAGTTATAGGGGCCTATTTTGTAAACAAAAATGTCATTGTTAGTTTATTGCTTTGTAGTTATCTTCCTTCAAACAATATATAAATAATTCATGGTCAACTCCAACAATGCTAAGTCATCTTTCTCTACAGTTTAAATTTAAAAAAGTGATTCATGACCAAAGTTTGAATATTATTCAATAACATCATGCAATATTCCAATTTTTTTACTTAAATGTAGTGACGGTCTTTGAGCGTTCAAATTTTGTTCATGACTGTCGGCGGGATTGATGAATGCTGGTTGGCGCTGACAGCTGCCGACCAGCGAAGCTACAACACTGATTCAGGCCTAATTTATAATTACGGAACAAATACACTTGGCCAAATTTTCTGCTTAACAACTCACTGACATTGGGCTAAGGTTGATTTCTTCTAACTTTTGTCTTTCATACAGAAGCGATCCGTAAGAACAAGGCAATTTGCAAAGCAACAGACTTAGAAATTCAAAGGGAAGTTGCCCACTTCCTGAAGGGTGCATCTGACAGGTGTGGCGGAAGGAAGGAGAGACTGGCGCGTGCGGCTGCAGCTGCTGCTGCTGATGATGTTGATCTTGCCCTGCAGGTGTAAAAGGTTACACTGCAAAAATATTGGTGACATTTTGAGCAACGTTGGGTCTAGTATGAACTCACTAAACTGTTGGTAAAAATTTTACCCAACAAAGTTGGTTAAATATTTTGACCAACTCATGGGTCTAATGAAATTACTATACTGTTGGTCAAAATTTTAACTTTCAACTTTGTTGGTTAATTTTTTTTTCAACCAATTGTTGGATAGAAAGTTTTGACGCAACATTGGATGGACACTAAAGGTGCATCGAATCGATATTTTCCACAATGGCGAGTGGTGGCGAGGCTGTAACTAAATATGAATTTTTGTTTTCTATTTAGTTGTACACAGTCGTGGCAGTGCAAGCAACGCAGTGATACTACTGTCATTTAATTTTTTAAACTAAAGATAAATTAATGGCAGTATCACTGCGTTGCTTGCAATGCCACTCTCAGCTGTGTACAACTAATTAGAAAACAAAACCTCATATTTAGTTAAAAACTAACCTTCAAAAGCATCTATAACCATTGGGCAACCGCACTCCTTAAAGAGAGACGCCACTGTCACAGCCTTCGATCCACGTACGACGTATCGCGGGAACTATGCCCAATGTTGATTAATACTTTGATCGCAGTGCGCATGATCGGACGACTTTGCCCAACTAATGTGCATCATTTTTACTAACACTTACGATTAATTCAAATTACCAAAAAGTTGCCAAATGTATGTGCATAGGACAAAAGGGGCAAAAAACAGTTTGCCCAACAACAGAAATAATTGCTTTTATTGGGCAAGCCTTGACAAACAACTGAGGAAACTACTTATCATATTATGTAACGTGTGCTATTTTGTTATATTGTACTATAAGCCAACAAACAGGAGAGGACCAAAGAGGAAATTTATATATTTGTTAACTATTTATTTACTTTATTTTTACAGAACAAAGCAATACTTTTGGAAAAACAAATCATTATTTTAGTGCCATCAGTACCAGGTTAAACACCTGTGTGCTATTGTCTTAAAAGTTTTTATTATTATATACACTGTACAGGGTATAAAATCAACTGACTTTTTTACTACCAAAGAGGGAACCAACTTGATTTTTATACTTAACATTCAGGTTAAACTTTTCCCAAATTACGAGTGATCGTTTTAATGCCATCATTTATGCCAAGTTAAATACTTTCATACAATTTCCTAAGTTTCTATCAGACAAAAGACGAAAACTAAGAGGGAATACAACTTATTTATATGTTTTTATTTATATGATAAAGAGCAATTTGTGTTAGAATACTAGTGTTACTTTTAATGCCAATATTTTTGTTGCCAACTTACATTTTTGTTATGGAAGAAATAAAGTGTACTTTTAATATACATTGGGTCTTCACTTAAAACTACAGGTTCTGTTTTTCTTTTCTGTGTAGGGGGGGGGGGGGGAGCGGTATTTGAGCGGCTGAAGGGCGGCAACCGATTGGTTATACATTGTAATCTGGGGGACCGCCAGAGGTCTCTCAGCGGACGGCCAGTGGCAGCCGGCCATTTGCCGATTTGGAGGCGGACCGATGTCGGTCCAGCGGAGGCTACCGCTCGGCAGCCACTGGGTAAGAAATAACTGTAACGGTCCGCAATCGGCCCTCCGACGGTAGCCACCTACTTGCCGCTGGTGGACCGACGGACTGCCGGCGGACATTTTTTTGGCGGTCCGCTGTCGGCAGCCACCCGCGGCCCGACGGTGGTGCCACCGGTGGACCGCTGTTGGACCAACCATCCATTGCTAACTTGGACCGTGGGGTTCGGGCCCCGGCTCGGGCCGTGGCTTCCGGCCGAGAGGACGAGTCCCTGCACGCTGGCTCGCGGTCCCCGCTGACGGGTCGACCCGAACGCAGCAGCGGGCACCGCCCGTGCTCCTCGGGCGAGAGGTCGCCCCTCGGACTCCGACTTCGGGTCGACCCGTCTGCGGGGACAGCGGGCCAGCGTGCAGGGACTACTCCTCTCGCCCGAGGAGCACGGGCGGTGCCCGCTGCTGCGTTCGGGTCGACCCGTCTGCGGGGACCGCGAGCCAGCGTGCAGGGACTCGTCCTCTCGGCCGGGAGCCACGGCGGGGCCCGAGCCGGCGCCCGCTGCTACTGGAGGACACCGAGGGGGCCTTCCCAGCTGGCGGCGGGGCCGACCGCCATCCCCATCGAGCCCGTCCCAGAGTCGGGTCCCGTCCGCTGGACTCAGACATTTTTCCGATTTCGGGCTCGAGGACCACCTACCCCTATAGTAGACCCAACACCCACCCCGTTGGTAGTACGGAACACCTCCATCCAATCTGCGTTGAAAACTTGTCGAAGAAACACCGTGGGGTTCGGGCCCCGGCTCGGGCCGTGGCTCCCGGCGGAGATGACGAGTCCCTGCACGATGGCTCGCGGTCCCCGCAGACGGGTCGACCCGAACGCAGCAGCGGGCACCGCCCGTGCTCCTCGGGCGAGAGGTCGCCCCTCGGACTTTAACTCCGGGTCGACCCGTCTGCGGGGACAGCGGGTCAGCGTACAGCGACTACTCCTCTCGCCTGAGGAGCACGGGCGGTGCCCGCTGCTGCGTTCGGGTCGACCCGTCTGCGGGGACCGCGAACCAGCGTGCTGGGACTCGTCCTCTCGGGCGGGAGCCACGGCGGGGCCCGAGCCGGCGCCCGCTGCTACTGGAGGACACCGAGGGGGCCTTCCCGACGTCTTCCAGCTGGCGGCGGGGGCCGACCGCCATCCCCCTCGAGCCCGTCCCAGAGTTGGGTCCCGTCCGCTGGCCGGTGAAATTTTTCCTATTTCGGGCTCGAGGACTAGCTACCCCCTATAGTAGACGTCACGGCCGTTATACACCGAAAAAAAGAGTGCGCTCTCAGTTTTCAAAAAAGGAAAATCGAAAAAAGACATATTTCTACGCCCTACGAGGGCGCTGTTTGTTATTGTTCAAAAAGGGTAAAAAAGCCGCTTGATATACGTAAACATTTCTAGACTTTTCATTGGCGGAAAGGTTTATGCAAATTATTTAAAGAATGCAATTGATTGAGAAAGTATCAAGAAGTCTAAAAAGGTAGAAGTTCAGAGGTCAAAAGATTCCGTGGGGGCGAACTAGGTCGCACTGCTCAGGGGTCGTTCACGTGTAAATCTTAAATGATGCGCACGGTGGTAGCTGCTGAAAATGTGTTCCAAAAGTCGTCATTTCTACGATAAATATCATTTCTACAGAATTATGCCACAGGTAAGTTGTATAAATGGACATTCATTGTAGGGATTGATGTGATATTAAAGTGAGGGCAAGTATATTTTTCTTTCGGCGAGGTTTTAGAAAGTCGGTAAATAACGACCGAACAGTTTTGGTTTTTCGCACTGTCACATGTTTACGTATAGAAATGCATAGTTCAGTACATGTACATGAATGATCGACTATCGTTAACTTACTTAGGCCATTATCGTTAAGTAATACATTTATACTGGGGTTGAGGGCGAGTGTTGGGGATTACATTGGGCACTTCTGGTTCTAATTTTGAACCGTCATTTCACAAGAAGTTTTACACTGACTTAGCTAAGTGAATACAGCCATGCGGTAGCTTCACAAATTGGAACAATGTACAAGATTCACGAACATTTTGCAGACAGGCCTACAGGAATAACTTTCAAATATTGACATATTTTATTGAACAGCAAATATCAGTAATTTTGAACCATCCTAAGCCTAATTCATCAAGATAAATAATGCACGTAGCAGATTAAACTTTAAGATGGTGCACGTATACCGTAAAAGTGTTTGTTTCAAACACACCTTGTAATAATAGTTTTTATGCACTCATTTTCTTTACAGAAAATCATTATTGTTAATACAGTCATTATTTACAAATTTATACAGATGTTAAAAATGTGTACAGTTGTGACATTTAATTGTAAATGCCTTTTGTCTTTGCCAAAACTAGAATATGAAATGTATTACTATATCATTATTTATTTATATTTGATGGTTAGGAGCCGAGTTTTCCCCACAAGAGGTTTTGACAAGAAGTTCATGTACATGTATGACTGTCAGGTAAATATCTGTTCTGTACCCCACAATTATATCAACAGATTCTTTATAAGTTAGTACATAGCATAATGTAACTTCTGTATTCTATGCAAGTCACAGTCCAGCAAGAACTGTAATTATTTTCAAATTAAACCCGACTGTCCCAAACCCACCAAAAATCAACGCATTGTTTTTATTAATTCTGATGGACTGAATGTCATAGACAGTCAAAATGCTTAGGGTGTTAGGGTTTAAATGAACTAATTTAATTAAATTAGTTAAGTGACATTCAATGTTTGGTATTAATTGCCGTATAAAGACCATATGTTGAACTTTTATTCTCATTGGTATGATTGCAGTCGGTCTCGACTACTTGGCAGGTCACAGTGCACGCACAGCTTGTCTGCCACCACGTACTGTGTACACTGCCAAACTGGTAAAACTTGAAAAAAATACTATTTACAACTTAAGAATTAGAAACTTTGAAAGCAGTTATGGGTGTAGTTTTTCACACATAATAAGTTAATACTTTCATCCTAGTACATGTGAAGTATTGAAAGCGTAGGTCACAGGGAAGTATTTTTTAATATTTTTTTAATATACACTGTTTTGTGTCAAAATACAACAAATCTGGTAATTGACATTGACTTTACATTAAAATACCATAGCCTTCTCTCAGAAAATGTAAACATTTTGGCTCTGCAATACTTATTTTCTTTTTAAAAAAACATGTAAAATTGGAATAAAGTCATGTTTACCTAATTTTACATGGCAGGTTTTCCGGCGAATAAACGATATCTTTACAAATTTATTTCTCAAGAACCGCTTAGTAACAAAATATAGCATTCAGTGAGGTCTTTCATACAGAATCAAAATTAAACATGTGTAATGTATGCTTATTTTTTGAGTATTCTACCTACTACTATAACTAATTATCAAACCTACCCCCCCCCCATTTTCCGTACTTGTTCTCAACAACAAATTTATTCCTCACTTTTTCTTTTTTTAGCATTGATGACTTTTGACTGAACTTCTGGAGTAGTTGCCACATGGTGACGCCTCATGATTGTCATCAGTTGCTGAAGGTTGTCCCTCATCCCGCTGATGGCCCGGCGTGTTCTGTTGAACTGCGTATGAATGAGTTCACCCCCTGTTCCATTCAGCATACCAAACCAACACCAAACCTGCAGAGCTGCTCAACGGCATGATCTTCTAACAGATGCATTTTGGGTGTAATAGTGGCCGTTGGGAAAAGTTGTCTGTACGTCGACATAAAACTTTTGATGCAACCATCTATGTGGAAAATATGACAAGGCATTGATAAGAATTGGGAATCATGAAACATTTGAATGTTTTGAATGATGTACACGACCATACGTATACCTACCGATTACTTGCAGGTCAGCATGTGTGACTCTATTTGAATGGTTGATTCCATAGTGTACGTCAGCGAATTTGAGCAAAATTTCATGCGAAATTTGCTGCCAACTTCAGCTCCTCACGTATTACTTTTTGTTGACTGGACAGTGGAATGTCGGCACATTCAAGAGTGTGGATGGTTTTTCGAGAGGCAGAGGTCAAGTCATCAATCACTTTTAGCTGCATTGTTTAAAAACGTACACAATGTTATGTTATTCACAATACTGCTCAACATGCATGCATTGTCAACTAAGCTTACTGCATAAAGGTATACTATGGACTTAGATATTGACACAAATGAAAATATGTACCTGACAACATTTATGTACATGATTTCCTACAAAGGCCTTTCCATGGTAGGCCTGGCGTTCTACCTTGTGACGCTTCAGAACATCATCAAGGGAACCAGCAACAGGTCCAGATCCAAAGGGAAGGTCAACGACAATATTTTCCTGTAAAGAACAATGAAAACAGGAATTAGTTTAATTGAAATATGTGTACTAAGCTGTTTGATTCCAATGGATTTATTTATATTAAAACAAACATTGGAAACTCACCAAATCACGAATCTCTGCACAAACTGAAGGACGCCCTCGTTCAGAGGTTAAAGAAGGCCACTCATTGGTTCATGTATATGCGCTGCACATACAATGCACACTGCCACACCTTTAATAATAATAATAATAATAATGAACATTTGTAATGCGCCGGTATCCGTCAAAAGAGACGCTCATGGCGCAGTGACACATTAGAGTAAACAATAAAACAAAATACATGGTAAGAACAATGCAATATAAAATTACAAGGAACAATGATTGTAAAAAGGCTGACTGGCCCTGGTCAGAATATGCTAGACAAAGACGATATTCTGACAAGGAAAAACCCTGCATACACAACCATGCAAACAAGGTTGATTTGCTAAAATATAAACATATAAACACCGCAGCGATACTCTTGACATATTAAACAAAAACTTATAAATACATCATCATAAAAGTCAATAGTTAAACATAAGTAAATTATACATTAAATTTTCATCAAATGAGTTTTGAGAGCAGTTTTAAATGAAGCAAGAGATGGAGATTGTTTGACATGCTCAGGTAAATCATTCCACAAAGAAGGAGCAGCAGCAGCAAAAGAACGTTTTCCCAGGATCTCTTTGTCAATTTCTTACTCAGAAGAAGTTTATGGTGTGATCTCATGAAATCACGATTTGAGTGATACTGTTGAAGTAATTCTGATAAATATGATGGTGATATATGAATGGCAGAGCGGTAAACATACATTAAGATTTTGAAAACAATCCTGTCCTTAATCGGGAGCCAATGAAGATCTCGCAATATTGGTGTAATGTGTTCTCTTGGTTTAGTCCGGGTTACAATTCTAGCAGCTATGTTTTGAAGACGGGACAGACGATAAATTTGTGTATCTGTTGAACCATATAAGAGTGAATTGCCCATGTTCAGGCGGGAGGTGACATACGCATGTACAAGTTGTTCCGTAGCCTCTTGAGATGTATTTTCTGATGAGGCCGATGTTGCGCAGATGAAATGAGGAACATTTAGAAATTGAAGAAATATGATCATTAAGTGACATGTGCAGTGCACATCCCAATGAATGACATTGTTTTACCTTAGAATGAGGGTGCTGTTTGTGATGTCAGTCCATATATTACATGTGTGTATATTCATTATTCTAATATATATATATATATATATTTTGTATTACACTTATTTAAATTAAAAGGAAAGTGATAGTATACATACATGTATGCATAATGTTCGTAAGAAAACAAAGCAATTTTACCTTCTTAATTTTCTGACTTGTTCCCATGTTAGCTGACAATGGTGCATCATTGCCAGTGTTTGGTCAGGTCCAACAGTCTTGGTCACGGTTTTCGGTTGTACATCTGGGGTCGTTGGTGGTCGCTTCATTTGCACATATGCGGGCTGATTTTAACACAAAAAAGATAGATGAAATGCATTCCTATGTATTTTACTTTATTACATTTAAGGGAGCAGTATTGTCATGGTCAGAGTAGATTTTCGACAGGGCATGGAATTGATGTCCTAGTTTAATATGAACACAGTGACAGACAATTACAGGCTCATTTTTGCAGCAGCAACGGTAATTATGTCTTTATCATGCGAGGGATTATTTTCAGTCACCGAGTTAATCTAATACTAGCATACCAATTCCATGCCCTGTTTATTGCGACGATACTGCCCCTTTAATTACTGGTTTTGTTAGTATCATTACTTTGTATTATTAGGCGTACACGTATGTCTCACATGTTATTCTATTTATTTTGTTTAATTCATAAATTTCCAAAATAATTTACAAAAACTTAATCACAGGGGTGTATCAACGCATTAATAGGAATAACAATTTTACGCTAGTTCTTTACAACAGTATAATGACCTGTTTGTATGTGGTCTGCGGGCGATAAGGACCTCGCCTTCGGATCGGTCCTTAATGACCGTGGTCACTCCAAACCGTATTTAACCTGCAGTCAAGACCGTGTGCCAAATTTTATTCCCTTAAATGCCTATAACGCTTGAAGGTATAAACATTTTCTTTTAATACTAACCCGTCCTGGTGTTTTTGAGCTGAGCAACCCTGTGTCTGTGGTTATAAGTTTTAGCCATGTCCATGCATCACTAGCTGCCTCTATTTCCTTTGGGATTGGAGTTCCTTTGCTTTGTGTTGGATGGCCTTGGTTCTTTAACAAATCTGCTGCTTTGATTATTTCTGGGTCTAGATTTGATTGTGGACTTGTAGAGCTGGGTTGCAGGTGTTGAGCATATTTTGCAATGACAAATGGCAGGCTTAGGGGTTTGGGGAGACATACATGGTTTGCCATTTTGTCCAATTTTCCAACACTTCCACATTGTGTGCAAACAGTTAGAAGGACGCACTGAGTTGGAGTCTAAGAATCCTTGGAACTTAGGAAACTTCTGTATAGTTAATTGATGCTTTACAAACAGGGGCATGGTACTTCGGGTTGTTTGTTAAACTGGAACCATCCAGATAAGCAGTTAGCACAGAAGTTATGTTCACAGAAGGGGTTTGAACTGAAGGGGAACTTAACACATTGGCAGATGGGGCAAACAAATATGGTTTCCTCATCCTTAGATTTACCAAGGATGTCAATGAGTGGCATTACATTGTAGCTGTCGGTAGTGTTTATACTGGCGAACAATTTATCTGGCAATTCCCTCAGTTACTGTGGTTTTATGAAAGGGACCCCTGTATATTTTGCTGTTGGTGTTCTACCCTCTACGGTTTATTGTAGTACAGACTGTACATTGACCTACTCGTGGGTGCTTCTCCCAAGTAACAATTTCATATCTTGTCTCTTGATGCTCACGGTTTCCTGAGGAAATGTAACGTAATGTTCTTGCACATCTGTAGCATACAAACTGGAGATGTATATCTGGATCATCACTCCATGTATTTAAATTAAGCTGTAGAAATTTCCTCTCGACCGGGAGCCACGGCAGGGGGCCGAGCCGGCGCCCTGCTACTACTGGAGGACCCTGCAGGGCCTTCCCGACGTCTCCCAGCTGGCGGCGGGGGCCGACCGCCATCCCCTCGAGCCCGTCCCAGAGTCGGGTCCCGTCCGCTGGACTCTGATATTTTTCTAGTTCGGGCTCGAGGGACTACCACCACCCCCTATAGTAGACGTAACACCCACGTTGGTAGTACCCACACAAAAAGTTATATGAAGTCTATAGAACGCTCTATGAGAGCTCTATAGAAATTACAAAAATCTATAGAAACTCAAAAATAATTCTATAGAGTTACTACTTTTTATAGAATTCTATAGAACCAGTTATCTATAGAGACCAATCTCTATAGAATTCCACTGACTCAGTAAAGAATATAGAATTCTTAAGAAACATGTTTTCTACAATAAGAATAGATGTGTGGGAATATTGTTTTCCTGTTTAATTCAAAATTAGACCATTAATTAATATGACTTGTTTCTCATCCTTTTAGTAATTTTAGTCCCAAGTGTGGAATTTTACATACATGTATCAGCCACCCCACCCCTATCCTCACCCCCATCCTCCCTATCCCCCACCCCTATCCCCACCCCTATCCCCACCCCTATCCCCACCCCTATCCCCACCCTATCCCCACCCTATCCCCCACCCCTATCTCCCACCCCTATCCCTACCCCCCTCCCCCTCCCAATTTATGCCCGTGCTTTGTACAAATGTTACATAAGCCTATACTTGTACATAGTAAAGTGGCATCCTGTTTAGAATTTTGTTATATTAACCACCCTTATAATTTTGTTTAGACCCATTCCTCATAATTGCACTTTCCTCTCCTGACAATGGAATATCCCAAAGATCAAATAAACACCTTGTGCAGGATCTTTGTCAGAAAGATCGTATTCCATGTGATGACCAGTTACCACCAGCATGGATGGATTTATACCTAGTAAGAATAAAGCTTGGAAGTTCTCTTTCATCTCCTGATTGTTCATCTTTTATTCTTTCAGGTATGCTACTTTCATTATCATAACTTTGATAGTTTATACCACTGTTTTGATATGGAATAATTTAGTTATTACTTTGAATTGCTTTAGAATGTACTGTATATGGGATAATATGAAGAAAAGGAAGTTTCAATTCCTTACAGTTTCTTTATACAGCTAGTATATACTTATTGTTATAAGTATATAGTCAAAATAAGTTTTGTTGTTACCTACATCGTGCTTACATGTATATATGCCTGTTATTCAGTTTCCATGTATACTTTAAGCCATATAGCTGGAGTATCAGGCATGAAACAATAAGCCATTCATTCACTATACATGCATGTGGTCAGTGTGGCTCATTATTATTCATGGTATATGCCTGTGTTGGCTATTGACTGTACAGCTTATACTGGGAACATGTGGAAAACCCCATGCTGAGCCAAACCTTGATTCTGATAGCCAAGTATGTTTTATGGTCCAGTAGTTATGCACTAAAAGTACATTGAGTGATACAGTTATGAGTTTGCATTATTTTATATACAAAGACAAGCACTTCAATAACAAAAGTACGTTAATCATGTATCTGTGATTGAAAGGAATGAAATGTAGTAGAGTTAGCATTTACCTTTTAATGTTTTTATTTACAGTTTAGGTTTCCTAGAATGTCATTTCAATTGTTTTGATCAAGATTTGTTGTATATTCCATAAAGAATAAAAGATCTGAGAAGTTATCTTATTCAACTCCTGACTGTTCATCTTTTATTCTTTCAGGGTCATCGGCTGTTGAATCATTAATGTACCCCATGTAACTGCAGTTGTTGGCAGTCAGACTGGAGTGTTCCTGTCCGACCAGATGACATACAATTACGCCCCTACAGTGATAGGTACCCTCAGCCCGCAGGAGTACAATGGAGGTGGAACCATGCAGAGGATGAGCCAGTATTACAGGACGTCAGCTGAGGGATAAGAAGGCAGGACATGTAGCCAGAGGGTGAACCATCAGTGAACACGCAGGATACAGGTTGAAGACTTTAATAGTTCCATCCAGCTATCTACCAGATGACATAGAGACTTGAATACGGTCTTTGAGCACGACACAATGGTCTCACCACCACACAGCCTCTCCATGTATCTATCACATAGAGTGAAGACAGGATAAGCAGCAGAGAAAACAAATGGTCGCAACCAACTTGCAGAAGGTACTGAGACCACATGTGGTGGTGAGTGACGAGGTCTAGGACAGATTACTGAAGAATATAGGGCTGGAGATGTAACAAACACATTGAACTTTGCTCGAGAGGAATAGTCCCAGAAGGTGGAACCAGCAGAAATGATAATGATCCAACCCCGCCCCCACGAGTCTCTGTGCACATTATTTCTGTGTGTACGGTAAAGGGAGCAGTTTAACTACTTACCTTCATCATAAAAACTTTCCCAAGAAATTAACATTATTGAGTCAACCCAGATCGAGAAAACAGGTGATTAAAAGAATAAAAAGAAATGGAGTCATTGTGCTTTTCAATATATTACAAAATAATTGACACGAAAAGTAGGAACTGCACGGTTAGAACAAACTGTTCATATGACATAGCGATTGACTGAATTATCAGTGAGAGGTTGTATTCTCTGTACCAAAATTTAATTGGTTGTACATTTACATGTATTATCCATGTGTACTGTAATTTTACTTACTAACCAAAGGAAACATATCCATGCACGATACTACATTATGATGATGCTGTTATTGTTTTCTGAAATTTATGAGTAAAATTAAAATAAACTTATTTTCTCCCACTGAAAATTATATTTTGGAGACAAAAAACTCCAAGTGAATTGTTTTAACACCCAATCTATCAGTATTTTTCATTTTGAGTAAGTCTTTGGATTTTTTGTTTATTTATTGTTGTTTTGTTCTAGCTTATTGTTCTACTGCTGACATATTATTTAAAGTTTAAAGTACACACGTATTATTATCTGTCTATGACTTATTCTACTTTTGCAGAAGAAAACCAATAAATAACTTTTAATAAATAAATATATATCTGATCCCTAAAATAAATTTTTCAACCTTGTTTTTTATTATTATTATTATTATTATTATTATTATTATTATTTTATTCAGATAAAAAATCAACAAGGACAATCTGATAACATACTAATAATACCAAAAATACAAGAAAACAAGAGTACAGTTGATTTCATCTGGGATGGCCAAAAACCAATTACACAGGCTTATTTCCATTGGGGTCCCTTACTGAAGAACAAAACAATACGAAGGTGGACAATTTACAGAAATACTTAAAAATATTGCACAAATTACAACATTTAAAGGCATCAAAAGACATTAGAAACCACCCAGACTGCATATACAAATGGCCTCACCATTATTTTCAATTAAAAAGTAAAAAATATAAAATTGCACTCATACATTTTAAAAAATTGGGGGAATACCCCAGATTACAAGATGACAACATATTGAGGCTAAGATTGATTTAAAACTATGCTCTACAGCTAATTGAGAAACCCACAACCCTAAGGATATACCTCTTTACACCCATTTACAATATACCGAAGCAAATATATTAAGTAAGTATTGCATAATTTATTTCCTTAAATTTGTGACTTTTGTTGAAAAGATGGAGGACTTAACTAGTTTTTATATATAAAACTATTTGGAGACCACCACATGTTTTTTTCTAAAGAACAGTTTTATTTGTGGTTATTTCTTCATAGAATTCTATAAATTATTTCTATAGAACTGTCCATGCATTGTTCTATTAGAACTATGTATAGAATGTTCTATATAGAACTCTATAAACTATTCTATAGAACTGTATAAATTATTCTATAGAACTGTTATAATAATTGTTCTATAGACACTGTATAAATTGTTCTATAGAACTCTATAAACTATTCTGTAAGAAGCTGTATAAGAATTGTTCTATGTAACTCTATAAACTATTCTGCTAGAACTCTATAAACTATTCTATACAGCAACTCTGTAGCTATTGTATAAAATACTATACATTTTCTATAAATTTATCAAAGATTCTTTAGATTTCTATAGAAACAGTTCATTTTGTGCAGAACTTTTTGAAAAAAGAGTATCCCGTTTTTCTATAGAAATTCTATAACCCTCTATAGAATTTGAATAGAAATTGTATAGATTCTATAGCACTCTCTGTGAAATCGGTATAGAAATTCTATAGATTTTTTTATAGAATTCTATAGAACATTTTATAAAAGGAGACTGAACACCTCTATCCAATTTGCGTTGAAAACGTGTCCAGAAAACTACTGTGAGTTCGGGCCCCGACTTTCGGGCCGTGGCTCCCGGCCCGAAAGGACGAGCCCCTGCACGCGGGCTCACTTGGTCCCCGTGGGCAGGTCGGCCCGGTGCTGTAACAGACTGCTCCATGCTCCTCTGGCGAGGACGCCACTCGGACTCCGACTTCAGGTCACGACCAATCTGCGGGCCCGCAGGCTCAGCAATCTCCTCTCGCCCAGGGTAGCAAACCGCGCTGCTCTGCTACTCGAGGGTCCTCGAGGGGCCTTCCGGACGATCTGCCGGCTGGCGGCGGGGCCGACCGCCATCCCCCTCTACCCCGTCCCAGAGTCAGGTCCCGTCCGCTGGACTCCTGATTTTTCGATTTCAGGCTCGAGACCACCACCACCCTATAATTGACCAGACGTAAGACCCACCCCGTTGGTGGTACAGAACACCTCCCTATCAATTTGCGTTAAAAGCTTGTCGAAGAAACTTTCACGTGGGGTTTGGGACCCGGCTCGAGGCCGCGTGGCTCCCAGCCGAGAAGGACGAGATCCCGCATAACGCTGGCTATGCGTCCCGCAGACGGGTCGACTGGCGCAGCAGCAGGCACCGCCCGTACTCCTCGAGCGAGAGGTCGCCCCTCGGACACCGACTTCCAGGGTCGACCCGATACTGCAGGGGGACAGCGGAGCCAGCGTGCAGGGACCTCCTCTCACCCGAGGAGGCGCACGGGCGGTGCCCGCTGCTGCGTTCCGGGTCGACTTCTGTCTGCGGGGACCGCGAGCCAGGCGTGCAGGGACTCGTCCTCTCAGCGGCCAGGCTCTACGGCGGGGCAAACGGTAAGCGCTTTCCCGCTGCTACTGGAGGACCCGGGGCCTTCCCGACGTCTCCCAGCTGGCGGCGGGGGCCGACCACCATCCCCTCAAACCCGTCCCAGGTCGGATCCCGTCCGCTGGACGGGCGAGGAGAATCAATGTTTACCCTCGTACCCCGATTTCAGGATCGACCCGTTTGCGGGGACAGCTGGCCAGCGTACAGGGACTCGTCCTTCTCCGCCGGGAGCCACGGCGGGGTCCGTGGCGGCGCCCCGCTGCTGCTGGAGGATATGGCAGGACGCTTCCGGCACATCTCTCCCAGCTGGGGCGGCGCTTCCTCCCATCGAGCCCGTCCAGGGTCAGGGGTCCCACATCCGGCTTGGATACCCTACCCCCTGCATGGACGTAGACATACCACCCCGTTGGTAGTAGATGGAACACCTCTATCAGTTGCATTGCGACATTGAGAACTTGTCAGAAGAAACACCGTGAGGTTCGGGCCCGCTCGAGCCGCTGGCTCCCGGCCTGAAGGACGGAGTCCCACTTTAACGCTGGCTTGCGGTCCCCGCAGGAAGGGTCGACCCCAACGCAGCGGCGGGCTTACCACGCCAAATGCTCCTCAGGCGAGTCGCCCCTCGGACCTGCCGACTTCAGGTCGACCCGTCTGCGGGGACAGCGGGCCCGGCGATGCGGGACTGCTCCTATAGCAGGAGGCACAGAGCGATTACTGCTGCTACGTTCGGGTCGACCCGTCTGCGGGACCGCAAACCAACGATACGGGACTCGTCCTCTCGGCTCAGGAAGCCACTGCGCAATTTGGGCGACGGCGCTGCTGGGAGGACCCCAGGGGCGCCGGCATCTCCCGCTGCGCTGACGGGGCAAACTATATCCCCTCGACCCGTCCCAGGTTGGGTCCCGTCCGCTGGACTCTGAAATGGCATTTCCTATTTCGGGCTCCGGACTACCTACCCCCTATAATGGAACGTAACACCACCCGTTGGTAGTACGGAACACCTCCATCAATTTACGTTGAAAACTTGTCGAAGAAAGGTTTCATCGGTTCGGGCCCCGGTTCCGGACCAGGCTCCGGCCGAGAGGACTGCGGTCGCTGCACCCTGGCTCATGGCCCCGCAGACGGGTCGACTCGAGCAGCAGCAGGCACCGCCCGTGCTCTCACTCGGGCGAGGTCGCCCCTCGGACTCCGACTTCGGGTCGACCCGTCTGCAGGGACAGCGGGCCAGCATGCAGGAACTACTCCTCCTAACCCGAGGAGCACGGGTGGTGCCCACTGCTGCGTTCAGGTCGACCCGTCTGCGCGGACCGCGAGCCAGCGTGCGGACTCGTCCTCTCGGCCAGGAGCCACGGCGGGGGTCGAGCCGGCGCCCGCTGCTGCTGGAGGACTTCGAGGAGGCGCTGACGTCTCCCCGGCTGGCGGCGGGGCCGACCGCCCATCCCCTCGAGCCGTCCCAGGTCCGGATTCCCGATCAGCTGGACTCTGAAATTTTCCTATTTCGGGCTCGAGGACTACCTACCCTATAGTAGACGTAACTTACCACCCCGTTGGTAGTGGAACACCTCCAGCCAATTTGTGTTGAAAACTTGTCGAGAGAAACACAGTTGTTAATGAGCCCATGATTTCAGTGAATTGAACTAGACCATGTAGAACATTGTATACGTGTTTTTTATTATTGAGTGCGAACTTACTCATTTGAATAAAATAATGTGGAACAACTACATAAGCATAACATAATGTATACATCTAATGTGCAGCACAATGGTGTATAAGCCCAATTGTCAGTGTACAGTGCATGAACTACAAGACCAAATGGCCCAGGCTTAACATGTGTTACATGGCACATGCACTACATGACTTGTATTTAAGTTTTGTTGTGACAATTATCGGTTCAACTTTACCCCACATAATGTTACTGCTAACCTTTAAGAATTCCCACAAATGTTACACAGTGTGGTTTTGGAAAAAAATAAGTTCCATGAAGCATGGGATGAGCATCCATGTGTAATTTACTGAAGGTTATCTCCAATTCAGGAGTCAACTCCGTCCAGACTCAAGTAAACAATCAGTTATTATGTACATGTATACATATAGTAACATTCACTGATTTCCCCCCATACTGAGTCATTCTTCCAAGTTTGCACATCTCATTGGGAGTGTTCAAAAAGCTGTATGACGACACTCTTCGGGGTGAATGTCTGACTTAGACAGTCATCTGTTCAGGGTGCGAAGCTGATGCAAGAAGTTGTTGCTGAGCGAGGGACGATCTTGAGTGTACAATTTTTGACACTAGCGTCTCAAGGAAGCATCAACAAACAAGATAATATGTCAAGCAGTTACAGGATAAGCAGGCCCGACTGGAGGAAAGTGAAACATGACCTACCCTTGCCCGTCCTTCAGAACACGACACAGCAGGATGGCGGTGCTGAATTTTGTCAGATGGCAATGGAGAGCGGTCAGTTGCGAATTGACGTACAGAATTTAGTAATTAATCAATTTCAATCAAATATTGATCCAGGTAAAACATGTTGGCAAGTGCAATCACTGCATAGATATTACATCTGCAACAGTAAATTTTAAATATGTTTTCGTCCACAGGAAAAGGAGGTAATGTCGTGCTGACCTTGGCTTTTTGCACTGGTCCCATTGTCCGACTCTTTAGAAAATTGATTAACTCAAATTTAACGATGCAACGCCAAGCCTACCATGGTAAAAGCCTTTGTTGGGAATACGTACACAAATACTGGGTAATCCATATGAGGTTTAATCATAGATAATCTGATCAGGAGATGCACACATGACACATGTACTCACTGGAGTATTTGGCGAATTCTGCAGTGGGGGAATTTGTATTCAAAAAAAGTGACTTTCTTCCTCTTCTAGAGTTGAAGTCCATTGACGCTCTTACTGACGCGCCCTCGGCAGGCTGTAATCGAACACATGACTGATAATTTACACCTTTCGCCTGTCAAAAATCGCCTCATGAGGGAAGCTTTGACGGTGAAGCATAAGTATCGTGACATTTTCCTTAAATTTGCGGATGTACATCAAAGGCATCAATATTGCAAATCGCCTTTCAAAATCTGAAAATCCAGCGCATAGGTAATTGCCAACTGTACATTAAGTAGATCGGTGCTCACTACTGCCATTCCATATTTTCTTTTTTCACTTTCCATTCCTGACATATCTGATTTGAGCACGGGCACAGGCGGTGCCCTACTGCTGCGTTCGGGTCATTCCGTCTGCGGTTACTGCGAGCCAGCGATGCGGGGACTCGTCCTCTGTTGCGTGAGCCACGGCAGGGCCTGAAGCCGGCGCCCTTTGCTACTAAGGAGGACCCGAGGGGCCTTCCCGACGTCTCCCGGCTGGCGGCGAGGGGCCGACCGCCATCCCCTCGAGCCCGTCGCAGAGTCGGGTCCCGATCCGCTGGACTCTGAAATTTGTCCGATTTCCGGGCTCGAGGTTACCTACCACCCCTATGGCAACCGCTAACACCCACCCGTTGGTGGTACGGTTTCCTCTATCAATTGCGTTGAAACTTCTCGAAAAGAAGAAACACCGAGGGGTTCGAGCCCCGGCTCAGAACGTGGTTCAGGCCCGGCCGAGGAAGGGACAGAGTCCCTGCACCTTTGCTCGCGGTCCCCGCAGACGGGTCGACCCGAACGCAGCAGCGGAGCACCACCCATGCTCCTCGGGCGAGAAGAGAAGTGATGCACGCTGGCCCGCTGTCCGCAGACGGGCCAGGTCGACCCGAAGTCGAGTCCGAGGGGCGACCTTTCGCCCGAGGGCACCGGGCGATGGCCACCGTTGCGTTGGTCGGCCAGTCTGCGGGGACAGCGAGCCAGCGTGCAGGGACTCGCTCTCGGCCGGGAGCCACGGCTGAGCGGGGCCGGGAACCCCACGGTGTTTCTTCGATGAGATTTTCAACGCAAGTGGAATAGAAAATGTTCGTCTCCGACATTCAGATACGTTCCACAAGTAGTCGGCTCAAAGGCTGGTGATCCTCAGGTCCCGAAAATCGGAAAAAAAAACGAAGTTCAGCTCGGCTGAATCGCGCAGATAACGGTCAGCCCCGCCGCCGAGGCATCGGGAAGGCCCCGCTCGAAGTCACTCAATAACAGCCGGCGCGCAGGCATAACAGGCACGGTGGCTTTCAGCCGGAAGGACGGTAACTACACTGACTCAATCCCCACGAACTTTAAGTCGACTGGCACAACAACAGGCTTTCCGCCAATCTTCTCGATTTCGGAGTCCTTAATGCTGGCTCGCGGTCCCCGCGAACGGGTCGACCCCAACGCAGCAGCTGGTTGCGCCATCGGACTCCGACTTTGGGTCGACCCATCTGCGAGACAGCAAACCAACGTCTGAAAACTCCTCCTCTCGCCGAGGCACGGGCGGTTCCCGCTGGCAGTGCGTTCCGGCTCGACGCCGTCTGCGGGGACCACGACTGCTAGCGATGGAATCGTCACTCTCGCAGGAGCCACAGCCAGGCCCAGGCCGGCGGCCACTGCTAATGGACTTCAGGCGCCCCTCGGACACCGACTGGGTCGATCCATCTGCTGCAGGGACACCGGGCGCAGCGTGCAAGAACTCCTCCTCTCGCCGAGGAGCACGGTGGTTCCGCTGCTGCGTTCGGGTCGACTTCCGTCTGCGGGGCCGCAGAGCCAACCACGGGACCTCATCCTCTCGGCCGGAGCCACGGCGGCTAATCGAGCGAAACCCACGGTGTTTCTTCGACAAGTTTTCAACGCAAAGTTGGATAGAGGTGTTCCGGCCTACCCAACTTGGGGTGGGTGTTACGTCTACTATAGGGCGTAGGTGGTTTCCTCGGAAGGCCGGGGAAATAGGGAAAAAAAATCAGAGTCCAGCGGACGGGACCTGACTCTGGGACGGCCTCGAGGGGGATGGCGGTCGGCCCCGCCGCCAACTGGGGAGACGTCGGGAAGGCCCGCGGTCCTCCTGGCAGCAACGAGCCCCTGGCTCGAGGCTTCGCCGTGGCTCCCGGCCGATGGGACAGAATCCCCTGCATGCTGGCCTCTTGGTCCCCGCAGACAGGTCGACAAACACCCAGCGGGCACCGCCGATGCTCTCCTCGGGCGAGAAGGAGGGTCCTGTACCTTGCTGGCCCGCTGTCCCCGCAGATGGGTCGACCCGGAGTCTGGGTCCGGGGGGACCGCGAGGCCAGCGTTAGAGACTCGATCCTATCGGCCGTGAACCCCAGCCGAGCCGGGGCCCCAAACCCCACAGCGTTTCTTCGACTTTACGTTTGCAACGCAAATTGGATGAGGTGTTCCGTACTACCAGCAGAGATTGGGTGTTAAACCACGGATTCTGTGACGGGTAGGTGGTCCTCGGGCGAAATCGGAAGAATTTCAGAGTCCAGCAGACGTGACCTACTCTGGGACGCTTCGAGGGGATGGCGGTCGGCCCACACCGCTCAACTGGGAGACGTCGGGAAGGCCCCAGGGTTTTCCAGTAACAGCAGGCGCTTCTGCTCCGGGCCCCGCCGACAGGATCCCTGGCCGAGAGGACGGTCTCTGCACGCTGGCTCGCGGTACCCGCAGACAGGTCGACCCGGGGAGTCGGACTCCGAGGTTGACCTCTCTCGCCGAGGGAGCACGGACCCGGTGCACGCTGCTGCGTTCGGATCGGCACCATCTGCGGGGACCGCAAGACCAGCGATACAGGAACTCGTCTCTCTTGACCGAAACCTGACAACCGAGCAAATCGGAAAAACCATAATTTTAGATGTTATATAATGTCTTCACTACCGCCAATGGACACTTAGCCCTCCGTAAAAAATACTGTCCACATCTTGCATGTGGTTTCACCGGAAATAATACAGCATTATACAGTGTTACCAAAAATATACCATTTCTAGAGCTTGAAAATAACTTTTAAGGATTTTTTCCAATGAGGCCAATAAATTTATATCTAAATTAAAGGCTTGGGTTATCCCCTTTCGGAAAAACACCATAATTTTGAATTTGGATAATGTCTTCCATTCATAAGCGGCCTCCATGGACGCCAGCCCTCTGTAACAAATACAGTCAACTTTGCATGCGGTTTTGCAGAAACAATACAGCATTGTACAGTGTTACCAAAAAAATAAACATATCTGAGGCCTTGAAAATAACTTTTAAAGTTTTCAATGGAGGCCAATAAATTTATAATAAATTAAAGCTTAGGTTCTCCCCTTTCATAAAGCTTACCATAATTTTGAATGTGTATAATGTCTTCACCATAAACTTGGCCTCCATGGACACTTAGCTCTCTGTAAAAATACCGTCAACTTACATGCGAGGTCTCACCGGAAACAATACAGCACTATATAGTGTTACGAAAAAAAAAACATTTCTGGGGTTTTGAAAAAATGTTTTAAGTTTTCAAAGAGGCCAATATAAGTGATATCTAAATTAAACTAGGTTCTCACTTTTCGGTAAAAACACCATACTTTTGTATGTTGTATAATGTCTTCATACCATAAACGGCCTCCATGGACACTTAGGCCTCTGTAAATGCGGTCCAACTTATTATGCACGGTTTCACAGGCAACAATTACAACTATACAGTATGCAACTAACCCGTGAGGGTTCTACGCAGTGACCTAGGAAGCGAAAGCACATACTGCAAGTAAACCACCACAAAGAAATCCAGAAAATATGTTTACATTAATTAAAAATTTATTTACAAATTAGTTATATTCTTTTTTACAATTCATTTATTCCTTTTCAAATATTAATCTAAATCTTATAGGCCTAATATAACCATTAATTCATTGAAATTACTTTATAAATCGTATTCTTAATCTTTATTACTTGAACACACGATTACTCGACTAACCACCGTCATCATTTATAATCCTTGACAACTTGGTTATTCCATTCCACCATTACTTCATTTCAATTGTTTCATTATTTATACAAATCACTAATGAAATTACTTTTTATACTTCAACCAACTATAATCTAGATCTATTTGTCCAATCCAATATCAATCACTGAACAATTCTATTCCAATTATTTATACAAATCACTAATGAAATTACTTTGTAGCTTCAACCAACTATAATCTAGATCTATTTATCCAATCCAATATCAATCACTGAACAATTATATATTCCAATTATTTTATACAAATCACTAATAGAAATTACTTACATGCTGAAACCAACTATAACCTAGATTCTGTTGTCAATCCAATATCAATCTATGAACAAAATTCTATTCAATTATTTATACACCACAAATCACTACAATAGAGTAATTGCTATGCTCAAACAACCAACTATATCCTTGGATCTATTTACTCCAATCCAATGTAATCACCGAACAATTCTAATCTAGACTCGATTCGCATCACCCTAATACACAGATTAATTTCTCCAACAACACACTCACCTCACGTTACTTAGCGGTTGCATCTCTGAAGCTGCCGTCATAAAAGTACACCTCCCTCATTATGTTTATAAACCCGCAGTGTAATTTTGTTTATAAGTACTACGTTGAGCCTGTTGTTTCTCCACTTGATAGAAGTTTGTTGTCGACGTAGTAATGTGGACAGGTAGGATGCTTACTGTGACCTTTCAGGACGTCTAACACTCCAAGCACACATAAAATTCATTGCACGTTCTCGTAAGGTAATATGTTGAAACAAGGCAGTCTCGTTGATAAAGCGGTCGTTGAAAACGGTTACTGCAAGGCCATCTATAATAATTACAAATTACAGTTCACTAGTAATGTTGTAATCCAATTAAAGACAATGAGTTCTAATTTCAAGTAAATTAAAAGCCTTTTCATTTTCCATAAGTAAACTTCCAAATTGAATGAATAAAAACAACTTACGATTGTCTGAATTCTCACGATTCCATCTCTGTGCTACTCCGAGCCAAGCTTGCCTGAGATCTTTACTATCTATGCTGGTGGCCTGGAGCATCGGTGGGGGAGAAGGATCGACACCATGTATGCCGAAGCACACGTACACACCCACAACAACCACTATCTGGCATACTGACCAAACCTCCCACACACTCCTGCTTTTTTGTCTTAATGGGCTGGCTGCTCGCTCAAGCACGGCGCTGCATACAAAAGGACTCCCCCCATACACAAAAGTACAATTGTAAAGTAAAGAACAGATAAATGGTCAGTTGTAACAAACAATTATTATTATGCAACAATGACCCTTGAAAGAAAATACACTAAAAGACTTTTAAATCACTCAATCTGGATCGAGATGTGACATACAGTGTTACGAGAAAAAAAAACATTTCTAGGCTTGAAAATAACTTTTAAAGTTTTCAATGGAGGCCAATAAATGTATATCTAAATTAAAGCTTAGGTTCTTCCCTATCGGAAAAACACCAATTAGGATTAGGGTTAGGGGTTATGGTTGAGGTTACGCCCGCCGTGTCGACCCAACGGGTCGACCCAAACGCAGCAGCGGGCACCGCCCGTTCTCCTCCGGCAAAAGGACGAGAGCCTGCACGCTGGCCCGCTGTCCCCGCAGACGGTGTTCCGTACTACCAACGGGGTGGGTGTTACGTCTACTATAGGGGGCAGGTGGTTCTCGAGCCCGAAATCGGAAAAATTTCAGAGTCCAGCGGACGGGACCCGACTCTGGGACGGGCTCGAGGGGGATGGCGCTCGGGCCCCGCCGCCAGCCGGGAGACGTCGGGAAGGCCCGCCGGGGTTTTCCAGTAGCATCGGGCGCCAGCTCGGTTGCCGTGGCTCGCGGCCGAGAGGACGAGTCCTGCACGCTGGCACGCGGTCGCCGCAGACGGGTCGACCCGAACGCAGCGGGCTGCCGTGCTCCTCGGGCGGAGGAGAATTAGCACGCTGGCCCGCTGTCCACTCAGACGGGTCGACCCGAAGTCGTAGTCCGAGGGGCGACCTCTCGCCCGAGGAGCACGGGCGGTGCCCGCTGCTGCGTTCGGGTCGACCCGTCTGCGGGGACCGCGAGCCAGCGTTCAGGGACTCGTCCTCTCGACCGTGAGCGGCCCGAGCGTGGCCCGAACCCCAAGGCGTTTCTTCGACACGTTTTCAAAGCAAATGGGATAGAGGTGTTCCGTACTACCAACAGGGTGGGTTTTACGGCTACTATAGGGGTAGGTTGTCCTCGAGCCCAGAGTGGAAAAATTTCCAGAGTCAACGGACGGGACCCGACTCTGGGACGAGGCTCTGAGGTGGATGGAGGTCGGCCCCGCCGCCAGTCGGGGAGACGTCGGGGAGGCCCGCCGCCTTTCCAGTAGCATCGGGCATAAGCTCCAGGCCCCGCCTTGGCTGCCGGCCGAGAGGACGGAATCACACGCTGGCTCGCGGTCCCCCACAGACGGGTCGACCCGAACGCAGCAGCGGGCATCGCCCGTGCTCCTCAGGCGGAGGGAGGTCCTGCACGCTGGCCGCTGTCCTCCAGACGGGTCCACCCGAAGTCGGAGTCCGAGGCGACCTCTCGCCCGAGGAGCACAGGCGGTGCCCGCTGCTGCATTTGGTCGACACGTCTGCGGGACCCGCGAGCCAGCGTTCAGGGCTTTTCGTCTCCTCTCGGCCGGGAGCAACGGCAGTGTTTCTTCGGCAAGTTTTCAACGCAAATTGGATGGGTGTTCCGTACTACCAACGGGGTGGGTGTTACGTCTACTATAGTGGGTAGGTGGTCCTCGAGCGAAAATCAGGAAAATTTCAGAGTCCGGCGGACGGGACCCGACTCTGGGACGGGCTCGGGGGGATGTGGTCGGCCCCGCCGCCATCTGGAGACGTCAGGAGAAAGCCCGCGGGGTCACTCCCGGTAGCAGCGGGCGCCGGCTCGGGCCCGCCGTGGCTCCCAGCCGGCGAGGACGGAATCCCTACGCTGGCTCGCGGTCCCCGCAGACGGGTCGACCCGAAGGCAGCAGCAGGCACCGTCCGTGCTCCTCAGGCGGGAGGAGTCTGCACGCTGGCATGCTGTCCCAGACGGGTCGACCCGAAGTCGGAGTCGAGGGCGACCTCTCGCCGAGGAGCACGGCGGTGGCTGCTACTGCGTGGGTCCACCGTCTGCGGGGACCATGACAGCGTGCAGGGACTCGTCCTCTCGGCCGAAACCACAGACTCGGCAGGGCCCAGGCTTTGTTTCTTCGACAAGTTTCAACACCGATTGGATAGAGGTGTTCCGTACTACCAACGGGGTGTGTGTTACGTCTACTATAGGGGGTAGGTAGTCCTCGAGCCCGAAATAGGCAAAATTTCAGAGTCCAGCGGACGGGACCCGACTCTGGCCCAGGGCAGTTTATTGTTGCAGTTAACGCATACCTGTAGCATCTTGTCAAGCATTATGCACAATAATTATGTTGGCACGGTGTTTGTACGGATGGTTTTCCCAATATGCATAGACAAAGACCATAAGTGAAAATTGACTGTTCCCATTGATGGCCAATAATGTCAAAGCTGATTGGATATTCTGTATCATGGGATTCGTCACTTAAATGATCAAATATGTTGTTGTTACATACAGAAAAGGGTAGGGAATTGAAGAACATGTACTCGTTGTTTTAGGCCTTCCTGCCTTGGGTTTAGACTGTGGTCCACCTTTGGATTGTTGTAAACAGGTCACAAACCAAGCAGTTACCGGTTCTTGTACTATGGCCAATTACGTTGAATGTGCTGCTTATTTTGCAGACTCTTAAACAGAAGTGCTGTATTTGTTTGATTTTCTTAAATTCTGAACTTGTTTTGATTTCCCATACGTTTTATCCATAGACAATTTACTTAACAATTTTTTTTTTAAACAAGTTTTCTTAGAAATCTAACCACAATAAGATAAATGCCAAGTAAAATAGGAAGATACATCATTCTAGTATATTAACGAAATACCTTGAGCTCATTGTATTATCTTGGTAAAATGATGTATCTTCAAATAAATTGTCACAGTTTCTTCAATAATGCTAAAAAACTGGAAAAAACAAATGACAACTTGTTTTTCAGTGATTAGATAACTAAAAAACCAGATAAATTCATGATCCCATATTCCACAATAAAAAGGCAGTTGTTCAAACTTTAAACCCATTTTTCTCGAAATGGCCTTTTTTGAGATACATCATTTTACCAAAATAGGGCCGGGTGGTTCGAGCCCGGCGAAATCGGAAATTTTAAGAGTCCAGCGGACGAGACCCGAAATCTGGGACGGGCTCGAGGGTATGGCGGTGGGCCCCCCGCCGCCAGCCGGAGACGTCGGGAAGGCCCCTCGGTGTCCTCCAGCAGTAGCGGGCGCGTGCTCGGGCCCCACCGTAGCCCTGCGCCGAGAGGACGAGTCCTACACGCTGGCTCACGCGGTCCCCGCAGACGGTTCGGCCCGAACGCAGCAGCGGGCACCGCCCATGCTCCTCGGGCGAGGAGAGGTCATGCACGCTGGCCGCTATGCCCGTAGACGGTCGACCCGAAGTCGGTATCCGAGGGGCGACCTCTCGCCCGAGGAGCACGGGCGGTGCCCGCTGCTGCGTTCGGGTCGACCCGTCTGCGGGGACCGCGAGCCAGCGTGCAGGGACTCGTCCTCTCGGCCGGGAGCCACGGCCCGAGCCGGGGCCCGAACCCCACGGTGTTTCTTCGACTCTGGGACGGGCTCGGGGGGGGATGGCGGTCGGCCCACGCCGCCAGCTGGGAGACGTCGGGAAGGCCCCGCGGGGTCCTCCAGTAGCAGCGTGCGCCGGCTCGGGTGCCCGCCGTGGCTCCCGGCTGAGAGGACGAGTCCCTGCACGATGGCTCGTTGTCCCCGCAGACGGGTCGACCCGAACGCTGCAGCGGGCAACGCCCGTGCTCCTCGGGCGAGAGGAGTAGTCCCTGCACGCTGGCCCGCTTTCCCCGCAGACGGGTCGACCCGAAGTCGGAGTCCGAGGTCCGACCTCTCGCCCGAGGAGCACGGGCGGTGCCCGCTGCTGCGTTCCGGTCGACCCGTCTGCGGGGACCGCGAGCCAGCATGCAGGGACTCGTCCTCTCGGCCGGGAGCCACGGCCCGAGCGGGGCCCCAAACCCCACGGTGTTTCTTCGACAAGTTTTCAACGCAAATTGGATAGAGGTGTTCCGTACTACCAACGGCGTGGGTGTTACGTCTACTAGAGGAGGTAGGTAGTCCTCGACTCGAAATAGGAAAAATTTCACCGGCCCCCGCCGCCAGCTGGGAGACGTCGGGAAGGCCCAGCGGTGCCATCCAGTAGCAGCGGGCGCCGGCTCGGGCGCCGCCGTGGCTCCCGGCCGAGAGGACGAGTCCCTGCACGCTGGCTCGCGGTCCCCGCAGACGGGTCGACGTGAACGCAGCAGCGGGCACCGCCCGTGCTCCTCGAGCGAAAGGAGGAGTCCTTGCACGCCGGCCGGCTGTCCCCGCAGACGGGTCGACCCGAAGTCGAAGTCCGAGGGGCGACCTCTCGCCCGAGGAGCACGGGCGGTGCTTGCTGATGCGTTCGGGTCGACCCGTCTGCAGGGACCGCGAGCCAGCGTGCAGGGACTCGTCCTCTCGGTCGGGAGCCACGGCCCGAGCCGGGGCCCAAACCCCACGGTGTTTCTTCGACAAGTTTTCAACGTAAATTGGATAGAGGTGTTCCGTACTACCAACGGGGTGGGTGTTACGTCTACTATAGGGGGTAGGTAGTTATCGAGCCCGAAATAGGAAACATTTCACCGGCCAGCGGACGGGACCCGACTATGGGACGGGCTCGAGGGGGATGGCGGTCGGCCCCCGCCGCCACCTGGGAGACGTCGGCAAGGCCCCGACAGTGTCCTCCAGTAGCAGCGGGCGCCGGCTGGGCCCCGCCGTGGCCCCGGGCCGAGAGGACGAGTCCCTACACGCTGGCTCGCGGTCCCCGCAGACGGGTCGACCCGAACGCAGCAGGGCACCGCCGTGCTCCTCGAGCGAGAGGAGTTCGCACGCTGGCTCGCTGTCCCCGCAGACGGGTCGACCCGAAGTCGGAGTACGAGGGCCGACCTCTCGCCCGAGGAGCACGGGCGGTGCCCGCTGCTGCGTTCGGGTCGACCCGTCTGCGGGGAGCGCGAGCCAGCGTGCAGGGACTCGTCCTCTCGGCCGGGAGCCACTGGTCCGAGCGGGGCCCAAACCCCACGGTGTTTCTTCGACAAGTTTTCGACGCAAATTGATAGAGGTGTGTCGTACTACTATGGGGGTAGGTGGTCTACTAGAGCCCGAAATAGGAAAATGTCACCGGCCAGCGGACTCCGGACGGGCTCGACGGCGGCCCCTGCCGCCAGGTGGGAGACGTCGGCAAGGCCCCGGTGTCTTCCAGTAGCAGCGGCGGCCTGGGGCCTCGCCGTGGCTCCCCGGCCGAGGACGAGTCTCCGACGCTGGCTCGCGGTCCCCGCAGACGGGTCGACCCGAACGCAGGAGCGGGCACCGCCGTGCTCCCTCGAGCAGGAGGAGGAGTCCCTGCACGCTGGCCCGCTGTCCCCGCAGACGGGTCGACCTGAAGTCGGAGTTCGAGGCGACCTCTCGCCCGAGGAGTACGGGCGGTGCCCGACTGCGTTCGGGTCGACCCGTCTGCGGGGACTCGCGTGCCAGCGTGCAGGGGACTGTCCTCTCGGCCGAGCCACGGCCCGAGCCGGGGCCCAAACCCCACGGTGTTTCTTCGAGAAGTTTTCAACGTAAATCGGATAGAGGTGTTCCGTACTACCAACGGGGTGGGTGTTACGTCTACTATAGGGGGTAGGTAGTTCTGGAGCCCGAAATAGGAAACATTTCACCGGCCAGCGGACGGGACCCGACTATGGGACGGGCTCGAGGGGGATGGCGGTCAGCCCCCGCCGCCACCTGGGAGACGTCGGCAAGGCCCCGACAGTGTCCTCCAGTAGCAGCGGGCGCCGGCTCGGGCCCCGCCGTGGCTCCCGGCCGAGAGGACGAGTCCCTACACGCTGGCTCGCGGTCCCCGCAGACGGGTCGACCCGAAGTCGGAGTTCGAGGGCGACCTCTCGCACGAGGAGCACGGGCGGTGCCCGCTGCTGCGTTCGGGTCGACCCGTCTGCGGGGAGCGCGAGCCAGCGTGCAGGGACTCGTCCTCTCGGCCGGGAGCCACGGCCCGAGCCGGGGCCCAAACCCCACGGTGTTTCTTCGACAAGTTTTCGACGCAAATTGGATAGAGGTGTTCCGTACTACCAACAGGGTGGGTGTTACGTCTACTAGAGGGGGTAGGTAGTCCTCGAGCCGAAATAGGAACAATTTCAACGGCCCCCTGCGCCAGGTGGGAGACGTCGGGAAGGCCCCGGGGTGCCATCCAGTAGCAGCGGGCGCCGGCTCGGGCCTCGCCGTGTCTCCCGGCCGAGAGGACGAGTCCCTGCACGCTGGCTCGCGGTCCCCGCAGACGGGTCGACCCGAACGCAGGAGCGGGCACCGCCCGTGCTCCTCGAGCGAGAGGAGGAGTCCTTGCACGCTGGCCCGCTGTCCCCGCAGACGGGTCGACCCGAAGTCGGAGTTCGAGGGCGACCTCTCGCCCGAGGAGCACGGGCGGTGCCCGCTGCTGCGTTCGGGTCGACCCGTCTGCGGGGACCGCGAGCCAGCGTGCAGGGACTCGTCCTCTCGGCCGGGAGCCACGGCCCGAGCCGGGGCCCAAACCCCACGGTGTTTCTTCGAGAAGTTTTCAACGTAAATCGGATAGAGGTGTTCCGTACTACCAACGGGGTGGGTGTTACGTCTACTATAGGGGGTAGGTAGTTCTCGAGCCCGAAATAGGAAACATTTCACCGGCCAGCGGACGGGACCCGACTATGGGACGGGCTCGAGGGGGATGGCGGTCGGCCCCCGCCGCCAGCTGGGAGACGTCGGGAAGGCCCCGACAGTGTCCTCCAGTAGCAGCGGGCGCCGGCTCGGGCCCCGCCGTGGCTCCCGGCCGAGAGGACGAGTCCCTACACGCTGGCTCGCGGTCCCCGCAGACGGGTCGTCCCGAACGCAGCAGCGGGCACCGCTTGTGCTCCTCGGGCTAGAGGAGGAGTCCTTGCACGCTGGCCCGCTGTCCCCGCAGACTGGTCGACCCGAAGTCGTAGTCCGAGGGGCGACCTCTCGCCCGAAGAGCACGGGCGGTGCCCGCTGCTTCGTTCGGGTTGACCCGTCTGCGGGGACCGCGTGCCAGCGTGCAGGGACTCGTCCTCTCGGACGGAACCACGGCCCGAGCCGGGGCCCGAACCCCACGGTGTTTCTTCGACAATTGTTCAACACAAATTGGAGTCCGAGGGCCGACCTCTCGCCCGAGGAGCACGGGCGGTGCGCGCTGCTACGTTCGGGTCGACCCGTCTGCGGGGACCGCGTGCCACCGTGCAGGGACTCGTCCTCTCGGCCGGGAGCCACGGCCCGAGCCGGGGCCCGAACCCCACGGTGTTTCTTCGACAAGTGTTCAACACAAATTGGAGTCCGAGGGCCGACCTCTCGCCCGAGGAGCACGGGCGGTGCCCGCTGCTGCGTTCGGGTCGACCCGTCTGCGGGAACCGCGAGCCAGCGTGCAAGGACTCGTCCGGGAGCCACGGCCCGAGCCGAAGCCCGAATCCCACGGTGTTTCTTGGACAAGTTTTCAACGGAAATTGTATGGAGGTGTTCCGTACTACCAACGGGGTGGGTGTTACGTCTACTATAGGGGGTAGGTAGTCCTCGAGCCCGAAATAGGAAACATTTCAGAGTCCTGCGGACGGGAACCGACTCTGGGACGGGCTCGAGGGGGATGGCGGTCGGCCCCCGCCGCCAGCTGGGAGACGTCGGGAGTGCCCCGCGGGATCCTCCAGTAGCAGCGGGCGCCGGCTCGGGCACGGCCGTGGCTCCCGGCCGAGAAGACGAGTCCCTGCACGCTGGCTCGCGGTCCCCGCAGACGGGTTGACCCGAACGCAGCAGCGGGCACCGCCCGTGCTCCTCGGGCGAGAGGAGTAGTCCCTGCACGCTGGCCCGCTGTCCCCGCAGACGGGTCGACCCGAAGTCGGAGTCCGATGAGCGACCCCTCGCCCGAGGAGCATGGGCGGTGCCCGCTGCTGCGTTCGTGTCTACCCGTCTGCGGGGACAGCGATCCAGCGTGCAGGGTCTCGTCCTCTCGGCCGGGAGCCACGGCCCGAGCCGGGGCCCGAACCCCACGGTGGTTCTTCGACAAGTTTTCAACGCAAATTGGATAGAGGTGTTCGGTACTACCAACGGGGTGGGTGTTACGTCTACTATAGGGGTAGGTGGACCTCGAGCCCGAAATCGGAACAATTTCAGAGTCGAGCGGACGGGACCCGACTCTGGGACAGGCTCGAGGGGGATGCCGAACGCAGCAGCGGGCACCGCCCGTGCTCCTCGGGCGAGAGCAGTAGTCCCTGCACGCTGGCCCGCTGTCCCCGCAGACGGGTCGACCCGAAGTCGGAGTCCGAGGGGCGACCTCTCGCCCGAGGAGCACGGGCGGTGCCCGCTGCTGCGTTCGGGTCGACCGTCTGCGGGGACTGCGAGCCAGCGTGCAGGGACTCATCCTCTCGGCCGGGAGCCACGGTCCGAGCCGGGTGCCGAACCCCACGGTGTTTCTTCGACAAGTTTTCAACGCAAATTGGATGGAGGTGTTCCGTACTACCAACGGGGTGGGTGTTACGTCAACTATAGTGGGTAGGTAGTCCTCGAGCCCGAAATCGGAACAATTTCAGAGTCGAGCGGACGGGACCCGACTCTGGGACGGGCTCGAGGGGGATGCCGAACGCAGCAGCGGGCACCGCCCGTGCTCCTCGGGCGAGAGGAGTAGTCCCTGCACGCTGGCCCGCTGTCCCCGCAGACGGGTCGACCCGAAGTCGGAGTCCGAGGGGCGACCTCTACCCGAGGAGTACGGGCGGTGCCCGCTGCTGCGTTCGGGTCGACCCGTCTGCGGGGACTGCGAGCCAGCGTGCAGGGACTCGTCCTCTCGGCCGGGAGCCACGGCCCGAGCCGGTTGCTGAACCCCACGGTGTTTCTTCGACAAGTTTTCAACGCAAATTGGATGGAGGTGTTCCGTACTACCAACGGGGTGGGTGTTACGTCTACTGCAGGGGGTAGGTAGTCCTCGAGCCCGAAATAGGAAAAATTTCTGAGTCCAGCGGACGGGACCCGACTCTGGGCACGGCTGTCTCATTAACGTGTATTGTGCATAATAAAGTTACCATAAACGCATGTTTGTTTTTCATTACTCCAGTGGAATACCATGACGTCATGCATAAACATGTCAGCCTCTATAGTCCATAAAGTTTACATGAATGGATCATGAATTGACCCGCTTTGAAAATGTTATGATTGTATTTGAAGTAAAATGAAACATGTTTTCTCACTTATATGAAATGTTCTTTCAAATGTTGTATTTGTTCTGACTAAAAGATATACACTTTTAAAAAAATAACGATTTTCATTGTCTGCCTACTTAACGTTCATGTTGAAATTATACCCTTCAAATATGCTCTTTTTTAACATCGGCAGAATTTTTCATTCATACTTCTACATTTCCATTAGTGAGATTAAATGTTTTACAAGTATTTTTCCAAATATTATTCCTGGGACAAAACTTTTTACAAGTTTTTATAAGGTTTTGTTTAAGTTGAGTGTCGGTCTTTACGCGGGGTTTGAAGTCTTTGTGACGTGCACAAACAAATAGGAATTTACATACAGCGCGCGTGTGCGGGATTATACGTGTTATATACTGACGTCTATGTACGCGTCGCGCTCATTTGTATGTGTGCGTGTGAGCGACGCGCGGTGGACATTGTGAAATGTTACGGGAAATCACCGAGTATGTTACCTTGTTTTCCACATTCCTGTTTATCTGGAGATGAGTTTTGATTTTCATTAAAAAAAATGCTCTGACAAAGCTCTGCAGAATTATGGTAATAGACTGATTAAAGCTAAATGAAAATGGATAAGATGAGCAAGTGTTCAGACTTCAGAGAGGCATTTTCTATAATTATTTGGTGTGAGAACATGGGACCACAATTCTAAGCAACACCATCAAATATTCTATTATTATTATTATTATTTATTCGGTTAAAATACAACAATCATACAAAGAATAAATGAGAAATGAACATCGTAATTATATATAAACGTTAAACTTGACAGGGCCAAGATAAGCAGCATAATATTTTTAACTATTCAGATCGCAGGAAGGCCTTTTTTCAAAAGATGTGTTTGGTTGGAGTATATTGGACGACATTGTCTGATCAACATCCATCAATTATTTTATTGTCATTATTTATTTGGCCAAAAATGCAACAATCTCACAAACACTACAAGAGAAATGAACATTGTAATTTTATATGAATGTTATATAAACATAACAGGGTATACAAGTTGAACAAAGGGATTGGGTCAGGAGAGAAGGGGGTGTGAAACATAAAATAAAACATGTTATAACCAAGGAATAATAAATAGTAACAGTCACAAATAAAGGCAATGTAGACAACAACCAGACGGATATAGACAAAAAACAACCATTCTAAGATGGTCAAGATTGATAAAAGTGAATTTATTATGTTGTGACTCGAAAATTTATTAATTGAATCTTAAAATGGAACATGAAAGCTGATGACGAAGTTAATCATTTGAAGTGATTATAAAAGTAATAAATATAAATGTATATGCAATACGATTAATAATTGTGTATATAGTGCATAAATCAAAACAATGTGACATCCATATAAATCAAAATATAATATAGGTAAATGTATACTTGAGCGAGGAAATTAAGGCACTGACAGTCAGTCACGCCTAACTGGTATAAACATGAGAGGGTAGACAACTACCAAGTTTGTGAACAGTTCAACAAACAGGCACAACCAGGACGGCCAAAGAAATTGAAAAAAAATTCTCAAAAAGTGCTAGAATACTGCATGTTCTACTTTAAAAATGTGGTGGTTGTCTGGGCATCGTGTCTTCCACTTGCAAAAGTGCATCAACTATCTGCCCATGTATGCCCGAAGAAAACATCTCCAGACAGACCTACATGTAGGCCGAGTACAACTTTTGATGAAGCAAGTCTAGTGACAACATCTTGAAAGCTGCCAACCTTCTCAAAAAGCAGTAACCTGGAGATCCAATTCCAGTTGCCATTGAACAAGCTATACAGAACCTGAAACACAAGAAAAATATTTTTATAAATAAGTTTTGCACTTATCATTTAAAAGGACCAGTGGTGAATACTCAAAAGAACTTTAGAGAAAACTGGAAGCGGAGCATTTACAATGTATATAATTTATAAATAATGTACAAAGGCCTTTATGTAACAAACAAAATTGAAATGACAAAAATGAGAATGGACAAGTTGCCTTGAACTATCATAGGAGAATAACAACAGAGGACATGAAGGACAAATGGAGGAAATACAAATAAATTGAAAAAGCAGAAATCGTCTGATAACAAGTAGCCTACATGTAAATAATAATTAGACTGAATACTATTTCTAGTTAAATTACCTGTTGTCGTAGATGTCCTAAATTAATACTATTAGGAGCCAACTGCCAACTGTTTTCAATTCCTGGTTGAAAGAAATGATAATAAAAAAATAGTAAGGTTTCCATAGTTCTATGAAAACATTAAAAAATAACACTACTCATCCAGACCGTTCTCTTGGATATCTTCAACACCATTATATTTCCAAGCATGTAAATATAGTGCAAAGCCGTGACATCCGGATGAAAATGCAGTATACCGTAAATGTACAATGAATGTACAGTGTGAAGTTACATTCACGTTCATCGTTAGGCCTATCGATTGAACTACTGAATTCAATACATGTAAAAACAAACATTGTTGAAACAAGTTTCACTTTATTAACAACGGAAAAGTTTGCCTATCATTTATTAATTTAACGCCACTGTGTGTTTTAATAAACTTAAAGACTGCGAGGCCAAAAAGTATTCATTGTCAGGGATCAGGCTGAATGTTCGTTTGATGCAGTACATGTCTTTTGCAAGAATTCACAGTAACCGTACACAACTGTTTCTGTAAAATGGCTATCCTTTCTATGCATTCAGAATACACACGATCAAAACGAGTTAACCGTGTACGGTGTACGTAAACACGTAATGCGTTACGATGGATGCACTAAACATGTATGTACGTTAAACGCCATTACTTTGTACACAATAATGTTAAACCAACCGTATAAACTGATTTTTGGGGGAAAGTTTTTAAAAGGAAATAACCTTGTCCCAGACTTACTTTGTGGATAAAATAAAAGTAGATGCCATCATCGTTGATTTACTAGGTCGATTGTGCTTATCAAAAATTCGGAAGTATCCATGACGACACCTAGAAAAACGTCTTCAAATGTTCAAGGCAAAGACGACATTTAAATGGCTGCCTTCCACTACGTAGACTTCACCGGCAATTCCACAATATGTAAACAGCCTCAATTTCGCGGGAGAAGCTATCATGTGACTGTTTATTAAATAAACTTTGTATATTCATAAAAAAAATTCATATTTAACTTGAAAACCAATCACAAGAAAGCAAAATGTAAACAAACCAAATATAGATTTGAACCACACGCGTCACCCCCTACGCGCAATATGTATGATTGACGGATCAAACGCCTCATTTGCATACTGTTTAACTTTCGACAACAGAGGGGGTACTGTTTTTAAAGGAAAACAGCCGTGTGGGACGGGCTCGAGGGGGATGGCGAGCGCAGCAGCGGGCACAGCCCGTGCTCCAAGGGCGAGAGGAGTAGTCCCTGCACGCTGGCGCGCTGTCCCCGCAGACGGGTCGACCCGAAGTCGGAGTCCGATGAGCGACCCCTCGCCCGAGGAGCATGGGCGGTGCCCGCTGCTGCGTTCGGGTCTACCCGTCTGCGGGGACAGCGAGCCAGCGTGCAGGGTCTCGTCCTCTCGGCCGGGAGCCACGGCCCGAGCCGGGGCCCGAACCCCACGGTGTTTCTTCAACAAGTTTTCAACGCAAATTGGATGGAGGTGTTCCGTACTTCCAACGGGGTGGGTGTTACGTCAACTATAGGGGGTAGGTAGTCCTCGAGCCCGAAATAGGAAAAATTTCAGAGTCCAGCGGACGGGACCCGACTCTGGGACGGGCTCGAGGTGGATGGCGAACGCAGCAGCGGGCACCGCCCGTGCTCCTCGGGCGAGAGGAGTAGTCCCTGCACGCTGGCCCACTGTCCCCGCAGACGGGTCGACCCGAAGTCGGAGTCCGAGGGGCGACCTCTCGCCCGAGGAGCACGGGCGGTGACCGCGAGCCAGCGTGCAAGGACTCGTCCTCTCGGCCGGGAGCCACGGCCCGAGCCGGGGCCCGAACCCCACGGTGTTTCTTCGACAAGTTTTCAACGGAAATTGTATGGAGGTGTTCCGTACTACCAACGCGGTGGGTGTTACGTCTACTATAGGAAGTAGGTAGTCCTCGAGCCCGATATAGGAAACATTTCAGAGTCCAGCGGATGGGAACCGACTCTGGGACGGGCTCGAGCGGGATGGCGGTCGGCCCCCGCCGCCAGCTGGGAGACGTCGGGAGTGCCCCACGGGGTCCTGCAGTAGCAGCGGGCGCCGGCTCGGGCACGGCCGTGGCTCCCGGCCGAGAAGACGAGTCCCTGCACGCTGGCTCGCGGTCCCCGCAGACGGGTCGACCCGAACGCAGCAGCGGGCACCGCCCGTGCTCCTCGGGCGAGAGGAGGAGTCCCTGAACGCTGGCCCGCTGTCCCCGCAGACTGCTCGACCCGAAGTCAGAGTCCGAGGGGCAACCTCTCGCCCGCTGCTGCGTTCGGGTCGGCCCGTCTCCGGGGACCGCGAGCCAGCGTGCAGGGACTCATCCTCTCGGCCGGGAGCCACGGCCCGAGCCGGGGCCCGAACCCCACGGTGTTTCTTCGACAAGTTTTCAACGCAAATTGGATAGAGGTGTTCACGTACTACCAACGGGGTGGGTGTTACGTCTACTATAGGGGGAAGGTGGTCCTCGAGCCCGAAATCGGAAAAAATTCAGAGTCCAGCGGACGGGACCCGACTCTGGGACAAGCTCGAGGGGGATGGCGGTCGGCCCCCGCCGCCAGCCGGGAGACGTCGGGAAGGCCCCGCGGGGTCCTCCAGTAGTAGCAGGCGCCGGTTGAACCCCGCCAGGCTCCCGGCCGAGAGGACGAGTCCCTGCACGCTGGCTCGCGGTCCCCGCAGACGGGTCGACCTGAAGTCGGAGTCCGAGTGGCGACCTCTCGCCCGAGGAGCACGGACGGTGCCCGCTGCTGCGTTCGGGTCGACCCGTCTGCGGGGACCGCGAGCCAGCGTTCACGGACTCGTCCTCTCGGCCGTGAGCCACGGCCCGAGCCGTGGCCCAAACCCCAAGGCGTTTCTTCGACACGTTTTCAATGCAAATGGGATAGAGGTGTTCCGTACTATCAACGAGGTGGGTTTTTACGGCTACTGTAGGGGGTAGGTTGTCCTCGAGCCCGAAATTGGAAAAATTTCAGAGTCCAGCGGACGGGACCCGACTCTGGGACGGGCTCGAGGGGGATGGCGGTCGGCCCCCGCCGCCAGCCGGGAGACGTCGGGAAGGCCCGCCGGGGTTTTTCAGTAGCATCGGGCGCCGTCTCGGGCCCCGTTGGCTCCCGGCCGAGAGGACGAGTCCCTGCACGCTTGCTCGCGGTCCCCGCAGATGGGTCGACCCGAACGCAGCAGCGGGCACCACCCGTGCTCCTCGGGCGAGAGGAGGAGTCCCTGAACGCTGGCTCGCTGTCCCCCCAGACTGGTCGACCCGAAGTCGGAGTCCGCGGGGCGACCTCTCGCCCGAGGACCACGGGCGGCGCCCGCTGCTGCGTTCGGGTCGACCCGTCTGCGGGGACCGCGAGCCAGCGTGCAGGAACTCGTCCTCTCGGCCGGGAGACACGGCCCGAGCCGGGGCCCGAACCCCACGGTGTTTCTTCGACAAGTTTTCAACGCAAATTAGAGAGAGGTGTTCCGTACTACCAACGGGGTGGGTCTTACGTCTACTATAGGGTGTAGGTGGTCCTCGAGCCCGAAATCGGAAAAAAAAATCCAGCGGACGGGACCCGACTCTGGGACGGGCTAGAGGGGGATGGCGGTCGGCCCCCGCCCCCAGCTGGGAGACGTCGGGAAGGACCCCCGGGGTCCTGCAGTAGCAGCGTGCGCCGGCTCTGGGCCCACCGTGGCGACCGGCCCAGAGGACGAGTCCCTGCACTCTGGCTCGCGGTCCACGCAGACGGGTCGATCCGAAGTCGGAGTCCGAGTCCAGCAGACGGGACCCGCCTCTGGGACGGGCTCGAGGGGGTTAGGGTTAGGGTTAGGGTTAGGGTTAGGGTTAGGGTTAGGGGAGACGTCATAGCCCAACCTCAGGGTATTTGGAGGGTCCCGCCGGGTTTCGCCGGGTTTCCACACTTTGGTCTTGAACAATAAACTTTGACGTCTTCATGAATATTGGATATGCAAGAGGTCATGCACAGCCCCACGGCCTCATTAAGAAAGCCCACCAAACGCTACAATGAGCTGGTAAACTCTGACCGCAAAAGGCAATTACTTTTACACAAAAGAGTTTGACAGTGCAGGGCTGTCTTTTGTCAAGGGATTATAGCCTCAGCCGTGTCCTTTCGCCCTGATTTCAACACCTCCCACACAGCTTCTGTAATGTGTATGTAAAAAAAAAAAAAAATGGTTGATAAAACTGTCCAGAAAAATAAACTTTTGCGTTTTGTTTGCGTTCAGTATTTTGCTTACATAATGTTGTCCCGTACCCGTACGACGGTCTGTTCAGTAACGTATGGCCTAACCGTTGTATGAAGCCATAATGTATTCTTTGTATGTATCCTTGATTTGTTCAAAGTTTTATCATATAAAGATGGTACATGTAATTACTTTTTGATTAGTTGTAGTTCTATCCACATAAAAATGGAGACGTTTTTAATGCGAATATGATATGATATTCCGTAGCGTCAGATGTCAATAGTCACGCAGTTTTAAATCACCCGCCCCCTTGAACTGTAATGCTTTCCATAAAATGGTAATTAAATACATCTTATTAAAAAAAGGTAAATGCAAGGCAAAACGAAGTGAAACAAAGATCAAACTGTTCTATCCTTTCTCGGATTGTTTTTATTTTTTGCATTATTATTCACCAACGGAAATAGGCCTACCAATGGTTAAAACACAAAATAACTTCAATTCATTTAAAGTTGCTAACAATTCGTAATTTCTCGTATCAAATGAGTATAGCATTTTTAAAATCAACGTAGAAAATTAATAATAGCGGGATGTATAATTGAACAGATGGAGAAACTGACGTAAATTTGTTTTAAAAAATCAGGGCATTTCTATTATAGGTAAAGGAAAGAGGGCGCACTTTAGCCTGGCTCTCTTCAATGGTTATATGAATAGTATTGTACAAACGTCTGGGCACAAGACGGCACTCCAAAACTACAGCTCTAGCTGTAGTTTGCCGATGGCATTTTTTGTTTTATTTTTTTGCAGTCCCAAATTGCCATTGTCGTAATGGTTTTTAATTGGGAAAGATAATTGTTTTAATTTGAAACAAAAAATGGAATCCTTCAAAATACTTATTGAAGAGTGTCTTTGTGGTCATGCCTTGAGCCACGCCGTCCGTCAGGCATGGTTGACCGGCTCGTGCTGTGAAGCACACGCTGAATTTTGAACCTCGGTGTGTTGCACTTTGACTAAATATTGGGGTACAATTTTCCTCATATTTAGGGTTCGATGTCACCTACGATGTTGAAAACTTCAGACGTACTTTGCAGTCATTATCTGATATCATGGCTATTTTTTTGTGGAGTTTGAAACGACAAGAGTGATTTGGAGGTTTTACTTTCTGATTTTTTTGGGTAAAACAGTATGGTGTCCAATTGCATGTTCTTTCAATCTTTTTTTAAACAACTGTATTTGTTTCCAATTTCAGCATGAACTAAACTGTCGAACATGGTACATTTACAACTACCAAATCTTCCCTCAACGTCATCGGATATGATTTAGAAGTTACGATATTTTTTCTTCCTTTTTTGAATACTACCTTAGCCAAAGTTTGTCTTTGTGGTCATACACGAGGAGAACGGAACATGACCGTGATTCCGGATCCTCCGGCCTTGAGCCACGCCGTCCGTCAGGCATGGTTGACCGGCTAGTGCTGTGAAGCACTCGCTGAATATTGAATCTCGGTGTGTTGCACTTTGACTAAATATTGGGGTACAATTTTCCTCGTATTTAGGGTTTGATGTCACCTACGATGTTGAAAATTTCAGACGTACTTTGAAGTCATTATCTGATATCATTGTTTTTGTTTTTTATGAAGTGTTTCCCGAATCGAAACTGAAAAACTGTGCAGTCAAAAATAGACCACATCTGTTTTGACAATTTAAAAAGCTTTACTTGTTTTTAATTACAATAAGCGTTTGGTGTAACTCTATGAATTGTTGGTATTTTATGGAGAAGAAAAATACGGCAAGGATATTGATTGATTGTTTTTATCTAATTGTGTGCGGTGTTGTAGAAATTTAAGAATTCTACAGTTAGAGACATTTTGTACATCAATGTTTGCGATATTTTCGAACCTTTTTGCATTCTACAGTTGTTTTCTAAACATTGCTGAGATTTCTTAGAAAAGAGTTTGATTTCTTAGAAATCTTTAGATTTCTAAATCAAAGCTTGCGGTTTTCCTGAACCGCTCTATATTGTACATGTTTTCTGGAAAAAACAGTAGAGATAATGTTTGAATTTCTTTCACCGCAATGTTTGCGGGTTTTGTGTGAATCATTATCAAATTGTAGTTGTTTCGACAAAACGGTAACGTTGCGTTTTAAGATGTTCTATTTCATTTGTATTGAATTATCTTTGGATTGTAGAAATTTCGAGAACGTTTTACAATGTATAATTACAAATAAATATTTGGTGTTCCTTTATATAAAGTGTGTTTCCCGAATCGAAACTGAAAAATTGTTCAGTTGAAAATAAATCACATGTGTTTTGATATTTTAAAAAGCTTTGCTTGTACGTTTGTGTTTTATTAATGTTATGAACCCTTTTGAGAGGATGCTCAGACCCGTTTTTCAGAACTATTAAAGTGTTTTCTGGCTTACAACAATGTTTATGACGACATGCAACATAACAAATAATGAAAGCACAAAAAACTCTAAACGAATGAAATAGAAACCAAATGGCCAATGTACACTTTAAAAACAAACTTCTTTTCCAAAAATATTGCCACTATCAGGAATTAACCAGTGGTTTGGGTCGTTTATGGGGATTAACTCAGAGGGAAGACGACATCCATTGTTCAGGTCTGAAGCTGGCAGAGGGATTAACTGGGAGTTAAGTGGTCCTTTTGTGTGGGGTCTGGAGCTGCTGGGTCTGGCTGGAATCATGCATATTCCAAAGGCTTGTGCATTGACCTGTAGATAATGAGCTCATTATAGAAAAGATCAGTACCCGGCGGGACCCGGCGGGATCCTCCAAATATCCTGAGGTTGGGCTATGACGTCTCACCTTAGGGTTAGGGTTAGGGTTACGGTTAGGGTTAGGGTTAGGGTTAGGGTTAGGCCCCGCCGTGGCTCCCGGCCGAGAGGACGAGTCCCTGCACCCTGCCTCGCGGTCGGGTCGACCCGTCTGCGGGGACCGCGAGCCAGCGTGCAGGGACTCATCCTCTCGGCCGGGAGCCACGGCCCAAGCCGGGGCCCGAACCACACGATGTTTCTTCGACACGTTTTCAATGCAAATGGGATAGAGGTGTTCCGTACTACCAACGAGGTGGGTTTTTACGGCTACTGTAGAGGATAGGTTGTCCTCGAGCCCGAAATTGGAAAAATTTCAGAGTCCAGCGGACGGGACCCGACTCTGGGACGGGCTCGAGGGGGATGGCGGTCGGCCCCCGCCGCCAGCCGGGAGACGTCGGGAAGGCCCGCCGGGGTTTTCCAGTAGCATCGGGCGCCGGCTCGGGCCCCGCCTTGCCTCCCGGCCGAGACGACGAGTCCCTGCACGCTTGCTCGCGGTCCCAGCAGACCGGTCGACCCGAACGCAGCAGCGGGCACCGCCCGTGCTCCTCGGGCGAGAGGAGGAGTCCCTGAACGCTTGCCCGCTGTCCCCGCAGACTGGTCGACCCGAAGTCGGAGTCCGAGGGGCGACCTCTCGCCCGCTGCTGCGTTCGGGTCGACCCGTCTGCGGAGACCGCGAGCCAGCGTGGAGGAACTCGTCTTCTCGGCCGGGAGCCACGGCCCGAGCCGGGGCCCGAACCCCACGGTGTTTCTTCGACAAGTTTTCAACGCAAATTGGATAGAGGTGTTCACGTACTACCAACGGGGTGGGTGTTACGTCTACTATAGGGGGCAGGTGGTCCTCGAGCCCAAAATCCGAAACATTTCAGAGTCCAGCGGACGGGACCCGACTATGGGATGGGCTCGAGGGGGATGTCGGTCGGCCCCTGCCCCCAGCCGGGAGACGTCGGGAAGACCCGCCGGGGTTTTCCAGTAGCAGCGGGCGCCGGCTTGGGCCCCGCCGTGGCTCCCGGCCGAGAGGACGAGTCCCTGCACGCTGGCTCGCGGTCCCCGTATGTTGGATCGACCCGAACGCAGAAGCTTGCACCGCCCGTGCTCCTCGGGCGACATGAGGAGTCCATGCACGCTGGCCCGCTGTCCCCGCAGACGGGTCGACCCGAAGTCGGAGTCCGAGTGGCGACCTCTCGCCCGAGGAGCACGGGCGGTGCCCGCTGCTGCGTTCGGATCGACCCGTCTGCGGGGACCGCGAACCAGCGTTCAGAGACTCGTCCTCTCGGCCGTGAGCCACGTCCCGAGACGTGGCCCGAACCCCACGGCGTTTCTTCGACAAGTTTTCAATGCAAATGGGATAGAGGTGTTCCGTACTACCAACGTGGAGCCACGGCGGAGCCTGAGCCGGCGCCCGCTGCTACTGGAGGACCCCGTGGGGCCTTCCCGACGTCTCCCGGATGGCGGCGGGGGCCGACCGCCATCCCCCTCGAGCCCGTCCCAGAGTCGGGTCCCGTCCGCTGGACTCTGAAATTTTTCCGATTTCAGGCTCGAGGACAACCTACCCACTATAGTAGACGTAACACCCACCCCGTTGGTAGTACGGAACACCTCTATCCAATTTGCGTTGAAAACTTGTCAAAGAAACGCGTTGAGGTTCGGGCCACGTCTCGGGCCGTGGCTCACGGCCGAGAGGACGAGTCCCTGAACGCTGGATCGCGGTCGCCGGAGACGGGTCGACCCGAATGCAGCAGCAGGCACCACCCGTGCTCCTCGGGCGAGAGGTCGCCCCTCGGACTCCAACTTCGGGTCGACCCGTATGCGGGGACAGCGGGCCTGCGTGCAGGGACTCCTCCTCTCGCCCGAGGAGCACGGACGGTGCCCGCTGCTGCGTTCGGGTCGACCCGTCTGCGGGGACCGCGAGCCAGTGTGCAGGGACTCGTCCTCTCGGCCGGGAGCCACAGCGGGGCCCGAGCCGGCGGTCGCTCCTACTGGAGGACCCCGCGGGGCCTTCCCGACGTCTCCCGGCTGGCGGCGGGGGCCGACCGCCATCCCCCTCGAGCCCGTCCCAGAGTCGGGTCCCGTCCGCTGGACTCTGAATTTTTTACGATTTCGAGCTCGGGGACCACCTACACCCTATAGTAAACGTAACACCCACCCCGTTGGTAGTACGGAACACTTCTATCCAATTTGCGTTGAAAACTTGTCGAAGAAATACCGTGGTGTTCGGGCCCCGGCTCGGGCCGTGGCTCCCGGCCGAGAGGACGAGTCCCTTAACGCTGGCTCGCAGTCCCCGCAGACGGGTCGACCCAAACGCAGCAGCGGGCACCGCCCGTGCTCCTCGTCCGAGAGGTCGCCCCTCGGACTCCGACTTCGGGTCGACCCGTCTGCGGGGACAGCGGGCCAGCGTGCATGGACTCCTCATCTCGCCCGAGGAGCACGAGCGGTACCCGCTTCTGCGTTCTGGTCGATCCAACATACGGCGACCGCGAGCCAGCGTGCAGGGACTCGTCCTCTCGCCCGAGGAGCACAGGCGGTGCCCGCTGCTGCGTTCGGGTAGACCCGTCTGCGGGGACCGCGAGCCAGCGTGCAGGGACTCGTCCTCTCGGCCGTGAGCCACGGCGGGGCCTAACCCTAACTCTAACCCTAACCCTAACCCTAACACTAACCTAACCCTAACCCTAACCCTAACCCTAACCCTAACCCTAACCCTAACCCTAACCCTAACCCTAACCCTAACCCTAACCCTAACCCTAATCCTAACCCTAACCCTAACCCTAACCCCCTCGATCCCGTCCCAGAGTCGGGTCCCGTCTGCTGGACTCGGACTCCGACTTCGGGTCGACCCGTCTGCGTAGCCCGCGAGCCAGACTGCATGGACTCGTCCTCTGGGCCGGGAGCCACGGCGGGGCCCGAGCCGGCGCCCGCTGCTACTGGAGGACCCCGCGGGGCCTTCCCGACGTCTCCCGGCTGGCGGCGGGGGCCGACCGTCATCCCCCTCGAGCCCGTCCCAGAGTCGGGTCCCGTCCGCTGAACTCTGAAATTTTTCCGATTTCGGGCTCGAGGACCACCTACACCCTATAGTAGACGTAACACCCACCCCGTTGGTAGTACGGAACACCTCTATCCAATTTGCGTTGACAACTTGTCGAAGAAACACCGTGGGGTTCGGGCCCCGGCTCGGGCCGTGGCTCCCCACGGCTGTCTCATTAACGTCTGTTGTGCATAATAAAGTTACAACAAACGCATGTTTGTTTTTCATTACTCCAGTGGAATACCATGACGTCATGCATAAACATGTCAGCCTCTATAGTCCATAAAGTTTACATGAATGAATCATGAATTGACCCGCTTTGAAAATGTTATGATTGTATTTGAAGTAAAATGAAACATGTTTTCTCACTTATATGAAATTTTCTTTCAAATGTTGTATTTGTTGGTACTAAAAGAAATACACTTAAAAAAAAAGAACGAGTTTCATTGTCTGCGTACTTAACGTTCGTGTTGAAATTATACCCTTCAAATATGCTCTTTTATAACATCAGCAGAATTTTCATTCATACTTCTACATTTCCTGGACAACACTTTTTACAAGTTTTTATAAGGTTTTGTTTAAGTTGAGTGTCGGTGTTTACGCAGGGTTTAAGTCTTTGTGACGTGCACAAACAAATAGGAATTTACATACACCGCGCGTGTGCGGGATTATACGTGTAATACACGGACGCTATGTACGCGTCGCGCTCATTTGTATGTGTGCATGTGAGCGACGCGCGGTGGACATTGTGAAAAGTTACGGAAAATCACAGAGTATGTTACCTTGTTTTCCACATTCCTGTTTATCTGGAGATGAGTTTTGATTTTCATTTAAAAAAATGCTCTGACAAAGTTATGAAGAATTATGGTAATAGACTGATTAAAGCTACATGAAAATGGCTAAGATGAGCAAGTGTTCAGACTTCAGAAGGCATTTTCTATAATTATTTGGTGGGAGAACATGGGACCACAATTCTAAGCAACACCATCAAATATTATATTATTATTATTATTATTTATTCGGTCAAAATACAACAATCATACAAATAATAAATGAGAAATGAACATTGTAATTATATATAAACGTTAAACTTGACAAGGCCAAGCTAAGCAGCACAATATTTTTAACTATTCAGATCGCAGGAAGGCCTTTTTTCAAAAGATGTGTTTGGTTGGAGTATATGGGACGACATTTCTGATCAACATCCATCAATTATTTTATTGTCATTATTTATTTGGCCAAAAATGCAACAATTTTACAAACACTACAAGAGAAATGAACATTGTAATTTTATATGAATGTTATATAAACATAACAGGGTATACAAGTTGTACAAAGGGATTGGGTCAGAGAGAAGCGGGTGTGTAACATAAAATAAAATAAATTATAACCAAGGAATAATAAATAGTAACAGTCAGAAATAAAGGCAATGTAGACAACAACCAGATGGATATAGACAAAAAACAACCATTCTAAGATGGTCAAGATTGATAAAAGTGAATTTATTATGTTGTGACTCGAAAACTTATTAATTGAATCTTAAAATGGACCATGAAAGCTGATGACGAATTTAATCATTTGAAGTGATTATAAAAGTAATAAATATAAATTTATATGCAATATGATTAATAATTGTGTATATATTGCATAAATCAAAACAATGTGACATCCATATCAATCAAAATATAGTATAGGTAAATGTATACTTGCGCGAGGAAATTAAGGCACTGACAATCAGTCACGCATAACTGGTATAAACATGAGAGGGTTGACAACTACCTAGTTTGTGAACAGTTCAACGACCAAAGAAATTGTAAATAAAATCTCAAAAAGTCCTAGAATACTGCATGTTCAACTTAAAAAATGTGGTGGTTATCTGGGCATCGTGTCTTCCACTTGCAAAAGTGCATCAACTATCTGCCCATGTATGCCCGAAGAAAACATCTCCAGACAGACCTACATGTAGGCCTAGTACAACTTTTGATGAAACAAGTCTAGTGACAACATCTTGAAAGCTGCCAACCTTCTCAAAAAGCAGTAACCTGGAGATCCAATTCCAGTTGCCATTGAACAAGCTATACAGAGCCTGAAACACAAGAAAACTATTTTTTTAAATAAGTTTTGCACTTATCATTTAAAAGGACCAATGGTGAATACTCAAAAGAACTTTAGAGAAAACTGGAAGCAGAGCATTTACAATGTATATAATTTATAAATAATGTACAAAGGCCTTTATGTAACAAACAAAATTGAAATGACGAAAATGAGAATGGACAAGTTGCCTTGAACTATCATAGGAGAATAACAACAGAGGACATGAAGGACAAATGGAGGAAATACAAATAAATTGAAAAAGCAGAAATCGTCTGATAACAAGTAGCCTACATATAAATAAGAATTAGACTGAATACTATTTCTAGTTAAATTACCTGTTGTCGTAGATGTCCTAAATAATAGGAGCCAACTGACAATGTTGTAAACTGTTTTCAATTCCTGGTTGAAAGAAATGATAATAAAATAATAGTAAGGCTTCCATAGTTCTATGAAAACATTAAAAAATAACACTACTCATCCAGACCGTTCTCTTGGATATCTTCAACACCATTATATTTCCAAGCATGTAAATATATTGCAAAGTTGACATGCTGATGAAAATGCAGTATACCGTAAATGTACAATGAATGTACAGTGTGAAGTTACATTCACGTTCATAAAATTATCGGCCTCCCTTGAAAACTTTAACAGTTATTCCCAACCCTAGAATTTTTTTTTCTCGTAAGACTGTATAGTGCTGTATTGTTTGCGGTGAAACCCCATGCAAGTTGACCGTATTTTACATATGGTTAAGTGTCCATGGAGGCCGTTTAAGGTTCGAAATAATTATTCAAATTCAAAAGTATGGGGTTTTTCTGAAAGGGGAGAACCTAAGCTTTAATTTAGATATAAAATTATCGGCCTCCCTTGAAAACTTTAAAAGTTATTCCCAACCCTAGAAACGTTTTTTTTTCGTAAGACTGTATAGTGCTGTATTGTTTGCGGTGAAACCGCATGCAAGTTGCCGCTATTTTACAGAGGGCTACGTGTCCATGGAGGCCGTTTAAGGTACGAAATAATTATCCAAATTCAAAAGTATGGTGTTTTTCTGAAAGGGGAGAACCTAAGCTTTAATTTAGATATAAAATTATCTTTCTCCCTTGACAATTTTAAAAGTTATTCCCAACCCTAGAATTTTTTGTGTAACACTGTATAGTGCTGTATTGGTTGCGGTGAAACCGCATGCAAGTTGACCGTATTTTACAGAGGGCTAAGTGTCCATGGAGGCCGTTTAAGGTACGAAATAATTATCCAAATTCAAAAGTATGACGTTTTTCTGAAAGGGGAGAACCTAAGCTTTAATTTAGATATAAAATTATCGGACTCCCTTGAAAACTTAAAAAGTTATTCCCAACCCTAGAAAAGTTTTTTTCGTAAGACTGTATAGTGCTGTATTGTTTGCGGTGAAACCCCATGCAAGTTGACCGTATTTTACAGATGGTTAAGTGTCCATGGAGGCCGTTTAAGGTTCGAAATAATTATTCAAATTCAAAAGTATGGGGTTTTTCTGAAAGGGGAGAACCTAAGCTTTAATTTAGATATAAAATTATCGGCCTTCCTTGAAAACTTTAAAAGTTATTCCCAACCCTAGAAACGTTTTTTTTTCGTAAGACTGTATAGTGCTGTATTGTTTGCGGTGAAACCGCATGCAAGTTGACGGTATTTTACAGAGGGCTAAGTGTTCATGGAGGCCGTTTAAGGTACGAAATAATTATCCAAATTCAAAAGTATGGGGTTTTTATGAAAGGGGAGAACCTAAGCTTTAATTTAGATATAACATTATCGGCCTCCCTTGAAATTTTTTAATGTTATTCCCAACCCTAGAAATGTTTTCTTTTGTAACACCGTATATAGTGCTGTATTGTTTGCGGTGAAACCGCATGCAAGTTGACTGTATTTTACAAAGGGATAAGTGTCCTTGGAGGCCGTTTAAGGTACGAAATAAGTATTCAAATTCAAAGTATGGGGTTTTTCTGAAAGGGGAGAACCTAAGCTTTAATTTAGATATAACATTATCGGCCTCCCTTGAAAACTTTAAAAGTTATTCCCAACCCTACAATTTTTTTTTTCGTAAGACTGTATAGTGCTGTATTGTTTGCGGTGAAACCGCATGCAAGTAGCCGGTATTTTACAGAGGGCTAAGTGTCCATGGAGGCCGTTTAAGCTACAAAATAATTATCCAGATTCAAAAGTATGGTGTTTTTCTGAAAGGGGAGAACCTAAGCTTTAATTTAGATATAAAATTATCGGCCTCCCTTGACAATTTTAAAAATATTCCCAACCCTAGAATTGTTTTTGTAACACTGTTATAGTGCTGTATTGGTTGCGGTGAAACCGCATGCAAGTTGACCGTATTTTACAGAGGGCTAAGTGTCCATGGAGGCCGTTTAAGGTACGAAATAATTATCCAAATTCAAAAGTATGGTGTTTTTCTGAAAGGGGAGAACCTAAGCTTTAATTTAGATATAAAATTATCGGCCTCCCTTGACAATTTTAAAAGTTATTCCCAACCCTAGAATTTTTTGTGTAACACTGTATAGTGCTGTATTGGTTGCGGTGAAACCGCATGCAAGTTGACCGTATTTTACAGAGGGCTAAGTGTCCATGGAGGCCGTTTAAGGTACGAAATAATTATCCAAATTCAAAAGTATGACGTTTTTCTGAAAGGGGAGAACCTAAGCTTTAATTTAGATATAAAATTATCGGACTCCCTTGAAAACTTAAAAAGTTATTCCCAACCCTAGAAAAGTTTTTTTTCGTAAGACTGTATAGTGCTATTATTGTTTGCGGTGAAACCCCATGCAAGTTGACCGTATTTTACAGATGGTTAAGTGTCCATGGAGGCCGTTTAAGGTTCGAAATAATTATTCAAATTCAAAAGTATGGGGTTTTTCTGAAAGGGGTGAACCTAAGCTTTAATTTAGATATAAAATTATCGGCCTTCCTTGAAAACTTTAAAAGTTATTCCCAATCCTAGAAACGTTTTTTTTTCGTAAGACTGTATAGTGCTGTATTGTTTGCGGTGAAACCGCATGCAAGTTGACGGTATTTTACAGAGGGCTAAGTGTTCATGGAGGCCGTTTAAGGTACGAAATAATTATCCAAATTCAAAAGTATGGGGTTTATGAAAGGGAGAACCTAAGCTTTAATTTAGATATAACATTATCGGCCTCCCTTGAAATTTTTTAATGTTATTCCCAACCCTAGAAATGTTTTCTTTTGTAACACCGTATATAGTGCTGTATTGTTTGCGGTGAAACCGCATGCAAGTTGACTGTATTTTACAAAGGGATAAGTGTCCTTGGAGGCCGTTTAAGGTACGAAATAAGTATTCAAATTCAAAGTATGGGGTTTTTCTGAAAGGGGAGAACCTAAGCTTTAATTTAGATATAACATTATCGGCCTCCCTTGAAAACTTTAAAAGTTATTCCCAACCTACAATTTTTTTAAGACTGTATAGTGCTGTATTGTTTGCGGTGAAACCGCATGCAAGTAGCCGGTATTTTACAGAGGGCTAAGTGTCCATGGAGGCCGTTTAAGCTACAAAATAATTATCCAGATTCAAAAGTATGGTGTTTTTCTGAAAGGCAGAACCTAAGCTTTAATTTTAGATATAAAATTATCGGCCTCCCTTGACAATTTTAAAATATTCCCAACCCTAGAATTGTTTTTTGTAACACTGTTATAGTGCTGTATTGGTTGCGGTGAAACCGCATGCAAGTTGACCGTATTTTACAGAGGGCTAAGTGTCCATGGAGGCCGTTTAAGGTACGAAATAATTATCCAAATTCAAAAGTATGGTGTTTTTCTGAAAGGGAGAACCTAAGCTTTAATTTAGATATAAAATTATCGGCCTTGCTTGAAAATTTTAATGTTATTCCCAACCCTAGAAATGTTTTCTTTGTAAGACCGTATATAGTGTTGTATTGTTTGCGGTGAAACCGCATGCAAGTTGACTGTATTTTACAAAGGGATAAGTGTCCATGGAGGCCGTTTAAGGTACGAAATAAGTATTCAAATTCAAAGTATGGGGTTTTTCTGAAAAGGGGAGAACCTAAGCTTTAATTTAGATATAAAATTATCGGCCTCCCTTGAAAACTTTAAAAGTTATTCCCAACCCTAGAATTTTTTTTTTCGTAAGACTGTATAGTGCTGTATTGTTTGCGGTGAAACCGCATGCAAGTTGCCGGTATTTTACAGAGGGCTAAGTGTCCATGGAGGCCATTTAAGGTACGAAATAATTATCCAAATTCAAAAGTATGGTGTTTTTCTGAAAGGGGAGAACCTAAGCTTTAATTTAGATATAAAATTATCGGCCTCCCTTGACAATTTAAAAAATTATTCCCAACCCTAGATTTTTTTTTGTAACACTGTATAGTGCTGTATTGGTTGCGGTGAAACCGCATGCAAGTTGACCGTATTTTACAGAGGGCTAAGTGTTCATGGAGGCCGTTTAAGGTACGAAATAATTATCCAAATTCAAAAGTATGGTGTTTTTCTGAAAGGGGAGAACCTAAGCTTTAATTTAGATATAAAATTATCGGCCTCCCTTGAAAACTTAAAAGTTTTTTTTCGTAAGACTGTATAGTGCTGTATTGTTTGCGGTGAAACCGCATGCAAGTTGACGGTATTTTACAGAGGGCTAAGTGTTCATGGAGGCCGTTTAAGGTACGAAATAATTATCCAAATTCAAAAGTATGGTGTTTTTCTGAAAGGGGAGAACCTAAGCTTTAATTTAGATATAAAATTATCGGCCTTCCTTGAAAACTTTAAAAGTTATTCCCAATCCTAGAAACGTTTATTTTCGTAAGACTGTATAGTGCTGTATTGTTTGCGGTGAAACCGCATGCAAGTTGACGGTATTTTACAGAGGGCTAAGTGTTCATGGAGGCCGTTTAAGGTACGAAATAATTATCCAAATTCAAAAGTATGGGGTTTTTATGAAAGGGGAGAACCTAAGCTTTAATTTAGATATAAAATTATCGGCCTCCCTTGAAATTTTTAATGTTATTCCCAACCCTAGAAATGTTTTCTTTTGTAACACCGTATATAGTGCTGTATTGTTTGCGGTGAAACCGCATGCAAGTTGACTGTATTTTACAAAGGGATAAGTGTCCTTGGAGGCCGTTTAAGGTACGAAATAAGTATTCAAATTCAAAAGTATGGGGTTTTTCTGAAAGGGGAGAACCTAAGCTTTAATTTAGATATAACATTATCGGCTTCCTTGAACACTTTAAAAGTTATTCCCAACCCTAGAATTTTTTTTTTCGTAAGAGTGTATAGTGCTGTATTGTTTGCGGTGAAACCGCATGCAAGTAGCCGGTATTTTACAGAGGGCTAAGTGTCCATGGAGGCCGTTTAAGCTACAAAATAATTATCCAGATTCAAAAGTATGGTGTTTTTCTGAAAGGGGAGAACCTAAGCTTTAATTTAGATATAAAATTATCGGCCTCCCTTGACAATTTTAAAAATATTCCCAACCCTAGAATTTTTTTTGTAACACTGTTATAGTGCTGTATTGGTTGCGGTGAAACCGCATGCAAGTTGACCGTATTTTACAGAGGGCTAAGTGTCCATGGAGGCCGTTTAAGGTACGAAATAATTATCCAAATTCAAAAGTATGGTGTTTTTCTGAAAGGGGAGAACCTAAGCTTTAATTTAGATATAAAATTATCGGCCTTGCTTGAAAATTTTTAATGTTATTCCCAACCCTAGAAATGTTTTCTTTTGTAAGACCGTATATAGTGCTGTATTGTTTGCGGTGAAACCGCATGCAAGTTGACTGTATTTTACAAAGGGATAAGTGTCCTTGGAGGCCGTTTAAGGTACGAAATAAGTATTCAAATTCAAAGTATGGGGTTTTTCTGAAAGGGGAGAACCTAAGCTTTAATTTAGATATAAAATTATCGGCCTCCCTTGAAAACTTTAAAAGTTATTCCCAACCCTAGAATTTTTTTTTTTCGTAAGACTGTATAGTGCTGTATTGTTTGCGGTGAAACCGCATGCAAGTTGCCGGTATTTTACAGAGGGCTAAGTGTCCATGGAGGCCATTTAAGGTACGAAATAATTATCCAAATTCAAAAGTATGGTGTTTTTCTTTTAGATATAAAATTATCGGCCTCCCTTGACAATTTAAAAAATTATTCCCAACCCTAGATTTTTTTTGTAACACTGTATAGTGCTGTATTGGTTGCGCTGAAACCGCATGCAAGTTGACCGTATTTTACAGAGGGCTAAGTGTTCATGGAGGCCGTTTAAGGTACGAAATAATTATCCAAATTCAAAAGTATGGTGTTTTTCTGAAAGGGGAGAACCTAAGCTTTAATTTAGATATAAAATTATCGGCCTCCCTTGAAAACTTAAAAGTTTTTTTTCGTAAGACTGTATAGTGCTGTATTGTTTGCGGTGAAACCGCATGCAAGTTGACGGTATTTTACAGAGGGCTAAGTGTTCATGGAGGCCGTTTAAGGTACGAAATAATTATCCAAATTCAAAGTATGGTGTTTTTCTGAAAGGGGAGAACCTAAGCTTTAATTTAGATATAAAATTATCGGCCTTCCTTGAAAACTTTAAAAGTTATTCCCAATCCTAGAAACGTTTTTTTTCCGTAAGACTGTATAGTGCTGTATTGTTTGCGGTGAAACCGCATGCAAGTTGACGGTATTTTACAGAGGGCTAAGTGTTCATGGAGGCCGTTTAAGGTACGAAATAATTATCCAAATTCAAAAGTATGGGGTTTTTATGAAAGGGGAGAACCTAAGCTTTAATTTAGATATAACATTATCGGCCTCCCTTGAAATTTTTTAATGTTATTCCCAACCCTAGAAATGTTTTCTTTTGTAACACCGTATATAGTGCTGTATTGTTTGCGGTGAAACCGCATGCAAGTTGACTGTATTTTACAAAGGGATAAGTGTCCTTGGAGGCCGTTTAAGGTACGAAATAAGTATTCAAATTCAAAGTATGGTTTTTCTGAAAGGGAACCTAAGCTTTAATTTAGATATAACATTATCGGCCTCCTTGAAAACTTTAAAAGTTATTCCCAACCCTAGAATTTTTTTTTCGTAAGACTGTATAGTTGCTGTATTGTTTGCGGTGAAACCGCATGCAAGTAGCCGTATTTTACAGAGGGCTAATGTGTCCCATGGAGGCCGTTAAATACAAATAATTATCCAGATTCAAAGTATGGTGTTTTTCTGAAAGGGAGAACCTAAGCTTTAATTTAGATATAACATTATCGGCCTCCCTTGACAATTTTAAAATATTCCAACCCAGAATTTTTTTTGTAACACTGTTATAGTGCTGTATTGGTTGCGGTGAAACCGCATGCAAGTTGACCGTATTTTACAGAGGGCTAAGTGTCCATGGAGGCCGTTTAAGGTACGAAATAATTATCCAAATTCAAAAGTATGGTGTTTTTCTGAAAGGGGAGAACCTAAGCTTTAATTTAGATATAAAATTATCGGCCTCCCTTGAAAATTTTTAATGTTATTCCCAACCCTAGAAATGTTTTCTTTTGTAACACCGTATAGTGCTGTATTGTTTGCGGTGAAACCGCATGCAAGTTGACTGTATTTTACAAAGGGATAAGTGTCCTTGGAGGCCGTTTAAGGTACGAAATAAGTTATTCCAAATTCAAAGTATGGGTTTTTCTGAAAGGGAGAACCTAAGCTTTAATTTAGATATAAAATCATCGGCCTCTTGAAAACTTTAAAAGTTATTCCCAACCCTAGAATTTTTTTTTCGTAAGACTGTATAGTGCTGTATTGTTTGCGGTGAAACCGCATGCAAGTTGCCGGTATTTTACAGAGGGCTAAGTGTCCATGGAGGCCGTTTAAGGTACGAAATAATTATCCAAATTCAAAAGTATGGTGTTTTTCTGAAAGGGGAGAACCTAAGCTTTAATTTAGATATAAAATTATCGGCCTCCCTTGAAAACTTTAAAAGTTATTCCCAACCCTAGAATTTTTTTTTTCGTAAGACTGTATAGTGCTGTATTGTTTGCGGTGAAACCGCATGCAAGTTGACGGTATTTTACAGAGGGCTAAGTGTCCATGGAGGCCGTTTAAGGTACGAAATAATTATCCAAATTCAAAAGTATGGTGTTTTTCTGAAAGGGGAGAACCTCAGTTTAATTTAGATATAAAATTATCGGCCTCCCTTGACAATTTAAAAAATTATTCCCAACCCTAGATTTTTTTTGTAACACTGTATAGTGCTGTATTGTTTGCGGTGAAACCGCATGCAAGTTGACGGTATTTTACAGAGGGCTAAGTGTTCATGGAGGCCGTTTAAGGTACGAAATAATTATCCAAATTCAAAAGTATGGTGTTTTTCTGAAAGGGGAGAACCTAAGCTTTAATTTAGATATAAAATTATCGGCCTCCCTTGAAAATTTTAAAAGTTATTCCCAACCCTAGAATTTTTTTTTTTGTAACACTGTATAGTGCTGTATTGTTTGCGGTGAAACCGCATGCAAGTTGACGGTATTTTACAGAGGGCTAAGTGTTCCATGGAGGCCGTTTAAGGTACGAAAAGATTATCCAAATTCAAAAGTATGGTGTTTTTCTGAAAGGGGAGAACCTAAGCTTTAATTTAGATATAAAATTATCGGCCTCCATTGAAAACTTTAAAAGTTATTCCCATCCCTAGAAAGTTTTTTTTTCGTAAGACTGTATAGTGCTGTATTGTTTGCGGTGAAACCGCATGCAAGTTGACGGTATTTTACAGAGGGCTAAGTGTCCATGGAGGCCGTTTAAGGTACGAAATAATTATCCAAATTCAAAAGTATGGTGTTTTTCTGAAAGGGGAGAACCTAAGCTTTAATTTAGATATAAAATTATCGGCCTCCCTTGAAAACTTTAAAAGTTATTCCCAACCCTAGAAATGTTTTTTTGTAAGACTGTATAGTGCTGTATTGTTTGCGGTGAAACCGCATGCAAGTTGACCGTATTTTACAGAGGGCTAAGTGTCCATGGAGGCCGTTTAAGGTACGAAATAATTATCCAAATTCAAAAGTATGGGTTTTTTCTGAAAGGGAGAACCTAAGCTTTAATTTAGATATACAATTATCGGCCTCCTTGAAAACTTAAAAGTTATTCCCAACCCTAGAAACGTTTTTTTCGTAAGACTGTATAGTGCTGTATTGTTTGCGGTGAAACCGCATGCAAGTTGCCGGAAATATTACAGAGGGCTAAGTGTTCATGGAGGCCGTTTAAGGTACGAAATAATTATCCAAATTCAAAAGTATGGTGTTTTTATGAAAGGGAGAACCTAAGCTTTAATTTAGATATAAAATTATCGGCCTCCCTTGAAATTTTAATGTTATTCCCAACCCTAGAAATGTTTTCTTTTGTAACACCGTATATAGTGTTGTATTGTTTGCGGTGAAACCGCATGCAAGTTGACTGTATTTTACAGAGGGATAAGTGTCCATGGAGGCCGTTTAAGGTACGAAATAATTATCCAAATTCAAAAGTATGGGGTTTTTCTGAAAGGGGAGAACCTAAGCTTTAATTTAGATATAAAATTATCGGCCTCCCTTGAAAACTTTAAAAGTTATTCCCAACCCTAGAATTTTTTTTTGTAAGACTGTATAGTGCTGTATTGTTTGCGGTGAAACCGCATGCAAGTTGACGGTATTTTACAGAGGGCTAAGTGTCCATGGAGGCCGTTTAAGGTACGAAATAATTATCCAAATTCAAAAGTATGGTGTTTTTCTGAAAGGGGAGAACCTAAGCTTTAATTTAGATATAAAATTATCGGCCTCCCTTGAAATCTTTAAAAGTTATTCCCAACCCTAGAAATGTTTTTTTTGTAACACTGTATAGTGCTGTATTGTTTGCGGTGAAACCGCATGCAAGTTGACGGTATTTTACAGAGGGCTATGTATCCATGGAGGCCGTTTAAGGTACGAAATAATTATCCAAATTCAAAAGTATGGTGTTTTTCTGAAAGGGGAGAACCTAAGCTTTAATTTAGATATAAAATTATCGGCCTCCCTTGAAAACTTTAAAAGTTATTCCCAACCCTAGAATTTTTTTTTCGTAAGACTGTATAGTGCTGTATTGTTTGCGGTGAAACCGCGTGCAAGTTGACCGTATTTTACAGATGGCTAAGTGTCCATGGAGGCCGTTTAAGGTACGAAATAATTATCCAAATTCAAAAGTATGGTGTTTTCTGAAAGGGGAGAACCTGCTTTAATTTAGATATAAAATTATCGGCCTCCCTTGAAAATTTTAATGTTATTCCAACCCTAGAAATTTTTTTTCGTAAGACCGTATAGTGTTGTATTGTTTTCGGTGAAACCGCATGCAAGTTGACGGTATTTTACAGAGGGCTAAGTGTTCATGGAGGCCGTTTAAGGTACGAAATAATTATCCAAATTCAAAAGTATGGGGTTTTTATGAAAAGGGAGAACCGAAGCTTTAATTTAGATATAAAATTATCGGCCTCCCTTGAAAATTTAAAAGTTATTCCCAACCCTAGAAAGTTTTTTTGTAAGACTGTATAGTGCTGTATTGTTTGCGGTGAAACCGCATGCAAGTTGACCGTATTTTACAGCGGGCTAAGTGTCATGGAGGCCGTTTAAGGTACGAAATAATTATCCAAATTCAAAAGTATGGTGTTTTTCTGAAAGGGGAGAACCTAAGCTTTAATTTAGATATAAAATTATCGGCCTCCCTTGAAAACTTTAAAAGTTATTCCCAACCCTAGATTTTTTTTGTAACACTGTATAGTGCTGTATTGTTTGCGGTGAAACCGCATGCAAGTTGCCGGTATTTTACAGAGGGCTAAGTGTCCATGGAGGCCGTTTAAGGTACGAAATAATTATCCAAATTCAAAAGTATGGTGTTTTTCTGAAAGGGGAGAACGTAAGCTTTAATTTATATATAAAATTATCGGCCTCCTTGAAACTTTAAAAGTTATTCCCAACCCTAGAATGTTTTTTTTTTGTAACACTGTATAGTGCTGTATTGTTTGCGGTGAAACCGCATGCAAGTTGACCGTATTTTACAGAGGGCTAAGTGTCCATGGAGGCCGTTTAAGGTACGAAATAATTATCCAAATTCAAAAGTATTGTGTTTTTCTGAAAGGGGAGAACCGAAGCTTTAATTTAGATATAAAATTATCGGCCTGCCTTGAAAACTTTAAAAGTTATTCCCAACCCTAGAAATGTTTTTTTGTAACACTGTATAGTGCTGTATTGTTTGCGGTGAAACCGCATGCAAATTGACCGTATTTTACAGAGGGCTAAGTGTTCATGGAGGCCGTTTAAGGTACGAAATAATTATCCAAATTCAAAAGTATTGTGTTTTTCTGAAAGGGAGAACCTAAGCTTTAATTTAGATATAAAATTATCGGCCTGCCTTGAAAACTTTAAAAGTTATTCCCAACCTAGAATTTTTTTTCGTAAGACCGTATAGTGTTGTATTGTTTGCGGTGAAACCGCATGCAAGTTGACGGTATTTTACAGAGGGCTAAGTGTTCATGGAGGCCGTTTAAGGTACGAAATAATTATCCAAACTCAAAGTATGGTGTTTTTCTGAAAGGGGAGAACCCAAGCTTTTAATTTAGATATAAAATTATCGGCCTTGAAAACTTTAAAAGTTATTCCCAACCCTAGAAATTTTTTTTCGTAAGACTGTATAGTGCTTGTATTGTTTGCGGTGAAACCGCATGCAAGTTGCCGGTATTTTACAGAGGGCTATGTCCATGGAGGCCGTTTAAGGTACGAAATAATTATCCAAATTCAAAAGTATGGTGTTTTTCTGAAAGGGGAGAACCTAAGCTTTAATTTAGATATATATTTATTGGCCTCCCTTGAAAATTTTAAAAGTTATTCCCAACCCTAGAAATGTTTTTTTTTTTGTAACACTGTATAGTGCTGTATTGGTTGCGGTGAAACCGCATGCAAGTTGACCGTATTTTACAGAGGGCTAAGTGTCCATGGAGGCCGTTTAAGGTACGAAATAATTATCCAAATTCAAAAGTATGGTGTTTTTCTGAAAGGGGAGAACCTAAGCTTTAATTTAGATATAAAATTTTCGGCCTCCCTTGAAAACTTTAATTTTATTCCCAACCCTAGAAATGTTTTTTTTGTAAGACCGTATATAGTGTTGTATTGTTTGCGGTGAAACCGCATGCAAGTTGACCGGTATTTTACAGAAGGGCTAAGTGTCCATGGAGGCCGTTTAAGGTACGAAATAAGTTATCCAAATTCAAAAGTATGGGTTTTTCTGAAAGGGGAGAACCTAAGCTTTAATTTAGATATAAAATTATCGGCCTCCCTTGAAAACTTTAAAAGTTATTCCCAACCCTAGAATTTCTTTTTTTCGTAAGACTGTATAGTGCTGTATTGTTTGCGGTGAAACCGCATGCAAGTAGCCGGTATTTTACAGAGGGCTAAGTGTCCATGGAGGCCGTTTAAGGTACAAAATAATTATCCAAATTCAAAAGTATGGTGTTTTTCTGAAAGGGGAGAACCTAAGCTTTAATTTAGATATAAAATTATCGGCCTCCCTTGACAATTTTAAAAATATTCCCAACCCTAGAATTTTTATTGTAACACTGTATAGTGCTGTATTGGTTGCGGTGAAACCGCATGCAAGTTGACCGTATTTTACAGAGGGCTTGTTCATGGAGGCCGTTTAAGGTACGAAATAATTATCCAAATTCAAAAGTATGGTGTTTTTCTGAAAGGGAGAACCTAAGCTTTAATTTAGATATAAAATTATCGGCCTCTTGAAAATTTAAAAGTTATTCCCAACCCTAGAAATGTTTTTTTTTGTAAGACTGTATAGAGCTGTATTGTTTGCGGTGAAACCGCATGCAAGTTGACGGTATTTTACAGAGGGCTATGTGTTCATGGAGGCCGTTTAAGGTACGAAATAATTATCCAAATTCAAAAGTATGGTGTTTTTCTGAAAGGGAGAACCTAAGCTTTAATTTAGATATAAAATTATCGGCCTCCCTTGAAAACTTTAAAAGTTATTCCCAACCCTAGAAATGTTTTTTCGTAACACTGTATAGTGTTGTATTGTTTGCGGTGAAACCGCATGCAAGTTGACGGTATTTTACAGAGGGCTAAGTGTCCATGGAGACCGTTTAAGGTACGAAATAATTATCCAAATTCAAAAGTATGGTGTTTTTCTGAAAGGGGAGAACCTAAGCTTTAATTTAAATATAAAATTATCGGCCTCCTTGAAAATTTTAAAAGTTATTCCCAACCCTAGAAAAGTTTTTTTCGTAAGACTGTATAGTGTTGTATTGTTTGCGGTGAAACCGCATGCAAGTTGACCGTATTTTACAGAGGGCTAAGTGTCCATGGAGACCGTTTAAGGTACGAAATAATTATCCAAATTCAAAAGTATGGTGTTTTTCTGAAAGGGGAGAACCTAAGCTTTAATTTAGATATAAAATTATCGGCCTCCCTTGAAAACTTTAAAAGTTATTCCCAACCCTAGAAAAGTTTTTTTTCGTAAGACTGTATAGTGATGTATTGTTTGCGGTGAAACCGCATGCAAGTTGACGGTATTTTTACAGAGGGCTAAGTGTTCATGGAGGCCGTTTAAGGTACGAAATAATTATCCAAATTCAAAGTATGGTGTTTTCTGAAAGGGGAGAACCTAAGCTTTAATTTAGATATAAAATTATCGGCCTCCTTGAAAACTTTAAAAGTTATTCCCAACCCTAGAAAAGTTTTTTTTTCGTAAGACTGTATAGTGTTGTATTGTTTGCGGTGAAACCGCATGCAAGTTGACCGGTATTTTACAGAGGGCTAAGTGTCCATGGAGGCCGTTTAAGGTACGAAATAATTATCCAAATTCAAAAGTATGGTGTTTTTCTGAAAGGGAGAACCTAAGCTTTAATTTAGATATAAAATTATCGGCCTCCCTTTGAAAACTTTAAAAGTTATTCCCAACCCTAGAAAAGTTTTTTTTCGTAAGACTGTATAGTGTTGTATTGTTTGCGGTGAAACCGCATGCAAGTTGCCGGTATTTTACAGAGGGCTAATTGTCATGGAGGCCGTTAAGGTACGAAATAATTATCCAAATTCAAAAAGTATGGTGTTTTTCTGAAAGGGAGAACCTAAGCTTTAATTTAGATATCAAAATTATCGGCCTCCCTTGAAACTTTTAAAGTTATTCCCAACCCTAGAAATGTTTTTTTTGTAACACTGTATATAGTGCTTGATTTTTTGCGGTGAAAACGCATGCAAGTTGACCGTATTTTACAGAGGGATAAGTGTCCATGGAGGCCGTTTAAGGTACGAAATAATTATCCAAATTCAAAAGTATGGGTTTTTTCTGAAAGGGAGAACCTAAGCTTTAATTTAGATATAAATTATCGGCCTCCCTTGAAAACTTTAAAAGTTATTCCCAACCCTAGAATTTTTTTTTGTAAGACTGTATAGTGCTGTATTGTTTGCGGTGAAACCGCATGCAAGTTGCCGGTATTTTACAGAGGGCTAAGTGTCCATGGAGGCCGTTTAAGGTACGAAATAATTATCCAAATTCAAAAGTATGGTGTTTTTCTGAAAGGGGAGAACCTAAGCTTTAATTTAGATATAAAATTATCGGCCTCCCTTGAAAAATTTTAAAGTTATTCCCAACCCTAGAAATGTTTTTTTGTAACACTGTATATAGTGCTGTATTGGTTGCGTGAAACCGCATGCAAGTTGACCGTATTTTACAGAGGGATAAGTGTCCATGGAGGCCGTTTAAGGTACGAAATAATTATCCAAATTCAAAAGTATGGTGTTTTTCTGAAAGGGGAGAACCTAAGCTTTAATTTAGATATAAAATTATCGGCCTCCCTTGAAAACTTTAAAAGTTATTCCCAAACATAGAAATGTTTTTTTTTCGTAAGACTGTATAGTGCTGTATTGTTTGCGGTGAAACCGCATGCAAGTTGACGGTATTTTACAGAGGGCTATGTGTTCATGGAGGCCGTTTAAGGTACGAAATAATTATCCAAATTCAAAAGTATGGTGTTTTCTGAAAGGGGAGAACCTAAGCTTTAATTTAGATATAAAATTATCGGCCTCCCTTGAAAACTTTAAAAGTTATTCCCAACCCTAGAAAAGTTTTTTCGTAAGACTGTATAGTGCTGTATTGTTTGCGGTGAAACCCCATGCAAGTTGCCGGTATTTTACAGAGGGCTAAGTGTTCATGGAGGCCGTTTAAGGTACGAAATAATTATCCAAATTCAAAAGTATGGTGTTTTTTCTGAAAGGGGACAACCTAAGTTTTATTTAGATATAAATTTATCGGCCTCCCTTGAAAACTTTAAAAGTTACTCCCAACGATAGATTTTTTTTTTTCGTAAGACAGTATAGTGCTGTATTGTTTGCGGTGAAACCGCATGCAAGTTGACCGTATTTTACAGAGGGCTAAGTGTTCATGGAGGCCGTTTAAGGTACGAAATAATTATCCAAATTCAAAAGTATGGGGTTTTTATGAAAGGGGAGAACCTAAGCTTTAAAATAGATATAAAATTATCGGCCTCCCTTGAATTTTTTTTAATGTTATTCCCAACCCTAGAAATGTTTTTTTTTATAACACTGTATATAGTGCTGTATTGTTTGCGGTGAAACCGCATGCAAGTTGACCGTATTTTACAAAGGCAAAAGTGTCCATGGAGGCCGTTTAAGGTACGAAATAATTATCCAAATTCAAAAGTATGGTGTTTTTCTGAAAGGGGAGAACCTAAGCTTTAATTTAGATTAAAAAAATTCGGCGTCCCTTGAAAACTTTAAAAGTTATTCCCAACCATAGAAATGTTTTTTTCGTAAGACTGTATAGTGCTGTATTGTTTGCGGTGAAACCGCCTGCAAGTTGCCGGTATTTTACAGAGGGCTAAGTGTTCATGGAGGCCGTTTAAGGTACGAAATAATTATCCAAATTCAAAAGTATGGTGTTTTTCTGAAAGGGGAGAACCTAAGCTTTAATTTAGATATAAAATTATCGGCCTCCCTTGAAAACTTTAAAAGTTATTCCCAACCCTAGAAAAGTTTTTTTCGTAAGACTGTATAGTGCTGTATTGTTTGCGGTGAAACCGCATGCAAGTTGCCGGTATTTTACAGAGGGCTAAGTGTCCATGGAGGCCGTTTAAGGTACGAAATAATTATCCAAATTCAAAAGTATGGAGTTTTTCTGAAAGGGGAGAACTAAGCTTTTAATTTAGATATAAAATTATCGGCCTCCCTTGAAAACTTTAAAAGTTATTCCCAAACATAGAATTTTTTTTTTTTCGTAAGACTGTATAGTGCTGTATTGTTTGCGGTAAAACCGCGTGCAAGTTGCCGGTATTTTACAGCGGGCTAGGTGATCGTGGTGGACGTTTGAGGTACGAAATAATTATCCAAATTCAAAAGTATGAGGTTTTTATGAAAGGGGAGAACCTAAGCTTTAATTTAGATATAAAATTATCGGCCTCCCTTGAAATTGTTTTAATGTTATTCCCAACCCTAGAAATGTTTTTTTTTTATAACACTGTATATAGTGCTGTATTGTTTGCGGTGAAACCGCATGCAAGTTGACCGTATTTTACAAAGGCAAAAGTGTCCATGGAGGCCGTTTAAGGTACGAAATAATTATTCAATTTCAAAAGTATGGGATTTTTCTGAAAGGGGAGAACCTAAGCTTTAATTTAGATATAAAATTATCGGCCTCCCTTGAAAACTTTAAAAGTTATTCCCAAACATAGAAATGTTTTTTTCGTAAGACTGTATAGTGCTGTATTGTTTGCGGTGAAACCGCATGCAAGTTGCCGGTATTTTACAGAGGGCTAAGTGTTCATGGAGGCCGTTTAAGGTACGAAATAATTATCCAAATTCAAAAGTATGGGTTTTTATGAAAGGGGAGAACCTAAGCTTTAATTTAGATATAAAATTATCGGCCTCCCTTGAAAACTTTAAAAGTTATTCCCAACCCTAGACAAGAATTTTTTCGTAAGAACGCATAGTCGGGTATGGTTTGCGGTGAAACCGCATGCAAGTTGACGGTATTTTATAGAGGGCTAAGTGTTCATGGAGGCCGTTTAAGGTACGAAATAATTATCCAAATTCAAAAGTATGGGGTTTTTCTGAAAGGGGAGAACCTAAGCTTTAATATAGATATAAAATTATCGGCCTCCCTTGAAAACTTTAAAAGTTATTCCCAAACATAGAACAATTTTTTTTCGTAAGACTGTATAGTGCTGTATTGTTTGCGGTAAAACCGCGTGCAAGTTGCCGGTATTTTACAGAGGGCTAAGTGTTCATGGAGGCCGTTTAAGGTACGAAATAATTATCCAAATTCAAAAGTATGAGGTTTTTATGAAAGGGGAGAACCTAAGCTTTAATTTAGATATAAAATTATCGGCCTCCCTTGAAATTGTTTTAATGTTATTCCCAACCCTAGAAATGTTTCTTTCGTAACAGTGTACAGTGCTGTATTGTTTGCGGTGAAACCGCATGCAAGTTGACCGTATTTTACAAAGGCAAAAGTGTCCATGGAGGCCGTTTAAGGTTCGAAATAATTATTCAATTTTAAAAGTATGGGGTTTTTCTGAAAGGGGAGAACCTAAGCTTTAATTTAGATATAAAATTATCGGACTCCCTTGAAAACTTTAAAAGTTATTACCAAACCTATAAAAGTTTTTTTTGTAACACTGTATATTTATGTATTGTTTGAAGTGAAACAGCATGCAAGTTGACCGTATTTTACAAAGGGATAAGTGTCCATGGAGGCCGTTTAAGGTACGAAATAATTATTCAAATTCAAAAGTATGGGGTTTTTCTGAAAGGGGAGAACCTAAGCTTTAATTTAGATATAAAATTATCGGCCTCCCTTGAAAACTTTAAAAGTTATTCCCAACCCTAGAAAAGTTTTTTTCGTAAGACTGTATAGTGCTGTGTTGTTTGCGGTGAAACCGCATGCAAGTTGCCGGTATTTTATAGAGGGCTAAGTGTCCATGGAGGCCGTTTAAGGTACGAAATAATTATCCAAATTCAAAAGTATGGTGTTTTTCCGAAAGGGGAGAACCTAAGCTTTAATTTAGATATAAAATTATCGGCCTCCCTTGACAATTTTAAAAGTTATTCCCAACCCTAGAATTGGTTTTTTGTAACACTGTATAGTGTTGTCATTGGTTGCGGTGAAACCGCATGCAAGTTGACCGTATTTTTACAGAGGGCTAAGTGTCCATGGAGGCCGTTTAAGGTACGAAATAATTATCCAAATTCAAAAGTATGGTGTTTTTCTGAAAGGGGAGAACCTAAGCTTTAATTTAGATATAAAATTATCGGCCTCCCTTGAAAAATTAAAAAGTTATTCCCAACCCTAGAAAAGTTTTTTTTTCGTAAGACTGTATAGTGCTGTATTGTTTGCGGTGAAACCGCATGCAAGTTGCCGGTATTTTACAGAGGGCTAAGTGTCCATGGAGGCCGTTTAAGGTACGAAATAATTATCCAAATTCAAAAGTATGGTGTTTTTCTGAAAGGGGAGAACCTAAGCTTTAATTTAGATATAAAATTATCGGCCTCCCTTGAAAACTTTAAAAGTTATTCCCAACCCTAGAAAAGTTTTTTTTCGTAAGACTGTATAGTGCTGTATTGTTTGCGGTGAAACCGCATGCAAGTTGACCGTATTTTACAAAGGGATAAGTGTCCATGGAGGCCGTTTAAGGTACGAAATAATTATTCCAAATTCAAAAGTATGGTGTTTTTCTGAAAGGGGAGAACCTAAGCTTTAATTTAGATATAAAATTATCGGCCTCCCTTGAAAACTTTAAAAGTTATTCCCAACCCTAGAAAAGTTTTTTTCGTAAGACTGTATAGTGCTGTATTGTTTGCGGTGAAACCGCATGCAAGTTGCCGGTATTTACAGAGGGCTATGTCCATGGAGGCCGTTTAAGGTACGAAATAATTATCCAAATTCAAAAGTATGGTGTTTTTCTGAAAGGGGAGAACCTAAGCTTTAATTTAGATATAAAATTATCGGCCTCCCTTGACAATTTTAAAAGTTATTCCCAACCCTAGATTTTTTTTTGTAACACTGTATAGTGCTCTATTGGTTGCGGTGAAACCGCATGCAAGTTGAGCGTATTTTACAGAGGGCTAAGTGTCCATGGAGGCCGTTTAAGGTACGAAATAATTATCCAAATTCAAAAGTATGGTGTTTTTCTGAAAGGGGAGAACCTAAGCTTTAATTTAGATATAAAATTATCGGCCTCCCTTGAAAACTTTTTTGTTTTTCGTAAGACTGTATAGTGCTGTATTGTTTGCGGTGAAACCGCATGCAAGTTGACCGTATTTTACAGATGGCTAAGTGTCCATGGAGGCCGTTTAAGGTACGAAATAATTATCCAAATTCAAAAGTATGGGGTTTTTCTGAAAGGGGAGAACCTAAGCTTTAATTTAGATATAAAATTATCGGCCTCCCTTGAAAACTTTAAAAGTTATTCCCAACCCTAGAAATGTTTTTTTTTGTAACACTGTATATAGTGCTGTATTGTTTGCGGTGAAACCGCATGCAAGTTGACCGTATTTTACAAAGGGATAAGTGTCCATGGAGGCCGTTTAAGGTACGAAATAATTATTCAAATTCAAAAGTATGGGGTTTTTCTGAAATATGGAGAACCTAAGCTTTAATTTAGATATAAAATTATCGGCCTCCCTTGAAAACTTTAAAAGTTATTCCCAACCCTAGAAAAGTTTTTTTTCGTAAGACTGTATAGTGCTGTATTGTTTGCGGTGAAACCGCATGCAAGTTGACGGTATTTTACAGAGGGCTAAGTGTCCATGGAGGCCGTTTAAGGTACGAAATAATTATCCAAATTCAAAAGTATGGTGTTTTTCTGAAAGGGGAGAACCTAAGCTTTAATTTAGATATAAAATTATCGGCCTCCCTTGAAAACTTTAAAAGTTATTCCCAACCCTAGAAATGTTTTTTTTGTAACACTGTATATAGTGCTGTATTGTTTGCGGTGAAACCGCATGCAAGTTGACGGTATTTTACAGAGGGCTAAGTGTCCATGGAGGCCGTTTAAGGTACGAAATAATTATCCAAATTCAAAAGTATGGGGTTTTCTGAAAGGGGAGAACCTAAGCTTTAATTTAGATATAAAATTATCGGCCTCCCTTGAAAACTTTAAAAGTTATTCCCAACCCTAGAAAGTTTTTTTTCGTAAGACTGTATAGTGCTGTATTGTTTGCGGTGAAACCGCATGCAAGTTGCCGGTATTTTACAGAGGGCTAAGTGTCCATGGAGGCCGTTTAAGGTACGAAATAATTATCCAAATTCAAAAGTATGGGGTTTTTCTGAAAGGGGAGAACCTAAGCTTTAATTTAGATATAAAATTATCGGCCTCCTTTAAAATTTTTAAAAGTTATTCCCAACCCTAGAAATGTTTTTTTCGTAAGACTGTATAGTGCTGTATTGTTTGCGGTGAAACCGCATGCAAGTTGCCGGTATTTTACAGAGGGCTAAGTGTCCATGGAGGCCGTTTAAGGTACGAAATAATTATCCAAATTCAAAAGTATGGGTTTTTTCTGAAAGGGAGAACCTAAGCTTTAATTTAGATATAAAATTATCGGCCTCCCCTTGAAAACTTTAAAAGTTATTCCCAACCTAGAAATGTTTTTTCGTAAGACTGTATAGTGTTGTATTGTTTGCGGTGAAACCGCATGCAAGTTGACCGTATTTTACAGAGGGCTAAGTGTTCCATGGAGGCCGTTTAAGGTACGAAATAATTATCCAAATTCAAAAGTATGAGGTTTTTTCTGAAAGGGAGAACCTAAGCTTTAATTTAGATATAAAATTATCGGCCTCCCTTGAAAACTTTAAAAGTTATTCCCAACCTAGAAATGTTTTTTCGTAAGACTGTATAGTGTTGTATTGTTTGCGGTGAAACCGCATGCAAGTTGACGTATTTTACAGAGGGCTAAGTGTTCATGGAGGCCGTTTAAGGTAAAATAATTATCCAAATTCAAAAGTATGGGTTTTCTGAAAGGGAGAACCAAGCTTTAATTTAGATATAAAATTATCGGCCTCCTTGAAAATTTAAAAGTTATTCCCAACCCTAGAAATGTTTTTTTTCGTAAGACTGTATAGTGTTGTATTGTTTGCGGTGATGCAAGTTGCCGGTATTTTACAGAGGGCTAAGTTCATGGAGGCCGTTTAAGGTACGAAATAATTATCCAAATTCAAAAGTATGAGGTTTTTATGAAAGGGGAGAACCTAAGCTTTAATTTAGATATAAAATTATCGGCCTCCCTTGAATTTTTTTTAATGTTATTCCCAACCCTAGAAATGTTTTTTTTTATAACACTGTATATAGTGCTGTATTGTTTGCGGTGAAACCGCATGCAAGTTGACCGTATTTTACAAAGGCAAAAGTGTCCATGGAGGCCGTTTAAGGTTCGAAATAATTATTCAATTTTAAAAGTATGGGGTTTTTCTGAAAGGGGAGAACCTAAGCTTTAATTTAGATATAAAATTATCGGACTCCCTTGAAAACTTTAAAAGTTATTCCCAACCCTAGAAATGTTTTTGTTTGTAACACTGTATATAGTGCTGTATTGTTTGCGGTGAAACAGCATGCAAGTTGACCGTATTTTACAAAGGGATAAGTGTCCATGGAGGCCGTTTAAGGTACGAAATAATTATTCAAATTCAAAAGTATGGGGTTTTTCTGAAAGGGGAGAACCTAAGCTTTAATTTAGATATAAAATTATCGGCCTCCCTTGAAAACTTTAAAAGTTATTCCCAACCCTAGAAAAGTTTTTTTCGTAAGACTGTATAGTGCTGTGTTGTTTGCGGTGAAACCGCATGCAAGTTGCCGGTATTTTATAGAGGGCTAAGTGTCCATGGAGGCTGTTTAAGGTACGAAATAATTATCCAAATTCAAAAGTATGGTGTTTTTCCGAAAGGGGAGAACCTAAGCTTTAATTTAGATATAAAATTATCGGCCTCCCTTGACAATTTTAAAAGTTATTCCCAACCCTAGAATTGTTTTTTGTAACACTGTATAGTGCTCTATTGGTTGCGGTGAAACCGCATGCAATTTGACCGTATTTTACAGAGGGCTAAGTGTCCATGGAGGCCGTTTAAGGTACGAAATAATTATCCAAATTCAAAAGTATGGTGTTTTTCTGAAAGGGGAGAACCTAAGCTTTAATTTAGATATAAAATTATCGGCCTCCCTTGAAAAATTAAAAAGTTATTCCCAACCCTAGAAAAGTATTTTTTCGTAAGACTGTATAGTGCTGTATTGTTTGCGGTGAAACCGCATGCAAGTTGACGGTATTTTACAGAGGGCTAAGTGTTCATGGAGGACGTTTAAGGTACGAAATAATTATCCAAATTCAAAAGTATGGGGTTTTTCTGAAAGGGGAGAACCTAAGCTTTAATTTAGATATAAAATTATCGGCCTCCCTTGACAAATTAAAAAGTTATTCCCAACCCTAGAAAAGTTTTTTTTCGTAAGACTGTATAGTGCTGTATTGTTTGCGGTGAAACCCCATGCAAGTTGACGGTATTTTACAGAGGGCTAAGTGTTCATGGAGGACGTTTAAGGTACGAAATAATTATCCAAATTCAAAAGTATGGGGTTTTTCTGAAAGGGGAGAACCTAAGCTTTAATTTAGATATAAAATTATCGGCCTCCCTTAAAAACTTTAAAAGTTATTCCCAACCCTAGAAAAGTTTTTTTCGTAAGACTGTATAGTGCTTTATTGTTTGCGGTGAAACCGCATGCAAGTTGCCGGTATTTTACAGAGGGCTAAGTGTCCATGGAGGCCGTTTAAGGTACGAAAGAGGGTAATTATATAAGGTACGAAATTCATTCAAAAGTATGGTGTTTTTCCGAAAGGGGAGAACCTGCTTTTAATTTAGATATAAAATTATCGGCCCCTTGACAATCCTTTAAAAGTTTTAAAAGTTATCTCAACCCTAGAATTGTTTTTTAACACATTCGTATAGTGTTTCATTATTGCGGTGAAACCGCATGTAAGTTGAGCGTATTTTAAAGAGGGCTGGCAAAACGCGGAGGCCGCCGTTTAAGGTACGAAACAATTATCCAAATTAAAAGTATGGTGTTTTTCTGAAAGGGAGAACCTAAGCTTTAATTTAGATATACAAAAAACGGCCTCCTCCTGAAAACTTTAAAAGTTATTCAACAACCCTAGAAAAGTTTTTTCGTAAGACTGTATAGTGTTCTATTGTTTGCGGTGAAACCGCATGCAAGTTAAGCCGGTATTTTACAGAGAGGCTAAGTCCAGTCCATGGAGGCTTGCCGTTTATGTACGTGTACGAATAATACTATATCCAAATTCAAAAGTAAGGTGTTTTTTCTGAAAGGAGAGACCTAAGCTGTTTAATTAGATATACAATTATCGGCCTCCCTTGAAACTTTAAAATTTATTCCCAACCCTAGAGAAAAGTTTTTTTCGTAAAACCGTATAGTGTTGTATTTGTTGCATGGTGAAACCGCAAAAAAGTTGACCGTATTTTAGCGCTGGCGTCCATGTGGCTATGTCCAGGCTTTGAGGCACGAAACACTATCAAATTCAAAAGTGCGTTTTTGGGTTTTTCTGAAAGGGGAGAACCAAGCTTTAATATTAGATATACAAATTATCGGCCTCCTTTGAAAAACTTATAAAAGTTATTCCAACCCTAGAAATGTTGTTTTTTTGTAACACCGTATATAGTGCTTGTATTGTTTGCGGTGAAACAGCATGCAAGTTGGACCTGTATTTTACAAAGGGATAAGTGTCCATGGATGTGGCGTCGTTTAAGGTAATGAAATAACTATCCAAATTCAAAAGTATGGGTTTTTTCTGAAAGGAGAAACCTAAGCTTTAATTTAGATAGATATAAAATTATCGGCCCCCTTGAAAACTCCCTTAAAAGTTATTCCCCCCCCAGAAAAGTTTTTTTTCGTAAGACTGTGTGTTCAGTATTGTTTGCAGAAACCGCACGTGTTGCCGGCATTTTATAGAGGAGGGCTAAGTGTCCATGGAGGCCGTTTAAGGTAATAACACTATCTAATTATCCAAATTCAAAAGTATGGGTTTTTCTGAAAGGGGAGAACTAAGCTTTAAATTTAGATATATAAATTATCGGCCTCTGAAAATTTAAAAAGTTATTCCCAACCCTAGAAATGTTATTTTTTTGTAACACTGTATATAGTGTTGTGTTGTTTGTGGTGAAACAGCATGCAAGTTGACGTATTTGCTAAAGGATAAGTGTCCATCGAGGCCTGTATAAGGCATTGGAATAATTATTCAAATTCAAAAAGTATGGGGTTTTTCTGAAAGGGAGAACCCTAAGCTTTAAATTTAGATATATAAATTATCGGCCTCCCTTTGAAAACTTTAAAAGTTATTCCCAAAGCGATAGAACAATTTTTTTCGTAAAACTAAAGTTGCCGGTATTGTTTGGTGGTATAAACCTGCATATGCAAGTTGTATTGGTATTTTAGAAGAGCATGCAAGTTGGGTGTATTTACAAAAGTGTCCATGCTGTTGCTTGTCTGAAATAATTATTCAATTTTAAAAGTATGGGGTTTTTCTGAAAGGGGAGAACTGCTTTAATTTAGATATAAAATTATCGGCCTCTTCTAAATTTTTTTAATGTTATTCCCAACCCCAGAGAATGTTTTTTTTTGTAACACTGTATGTAGTGCTGCATTGTTTGCGGTGAAACCGCATGCATGCACGCAAGTTGACCGTATATTTTACAAAGGCAAGGGATAAGTGTATGTCCGCGAGGCCGTGTTGAAGGTACGAAGCACTATTATTCAATTCAACTAAAAAGTATGGGGTTTTTTTCTGAAAGGGGAGAACCTGTTTAATTTAGATATAAAATTATTTATTTCCTTGAAAACTTTTAAAAAGTTATTCCAACCCAGAAAAGTTTTTTCGTAAGACTGTAAAAAAGCTGCATTGTGTTGTTTGCGGTGAAACCGCATGCAAGTTGACCATATTGCGTACAAAGGGCTATAAGTCCATGGAGCCGTCCATGGAGGCCGTTTTAAGGTAAAAAATTTAATTATTCAAATCGCGTATGAGGTTTCGAAAGGGGGAGAACCTGTTTTAATTTAGATATAAAATTATCGGCCTCCCTAAAAGTTATTCCCAACCCTAGAAAAGTATTTTTTCGTAAGACTGTATAGTGCTGTATTGTTTGCGGTGAAACCCCATGCAAGTTGACGGTATTTTACAGAGGGCTAAGTGTCCATGGAGGACGTTTAAGGTACGAAATAATTATCCAAATTCAAAAGTATGGGGTTTTTCTGAAAGGGGAGAACCTAAGCTTTAATTTAGATATAAAATTATCGGCCTCCCTTGAAAACTTTAAAAGTTATTCCCAACCCTAGAAATGTTTTTTCGTAAGACTGTATAGTGCTGTATTGTTTGCGGTGAAACCGCGTGCAAGTTGCCGGTATTTTACAGAGGGCTAAGTGTCCATGGAGGCCGTTTAAGGTACGAAATAATTATCCAAATTCAAAAGTATGGTGTTTTTATGAAAGGGGAGAACCTAAGCTTTAATTTAGATATAAAATTATCGGCCTCCCTTGAAAACTTTAAAAGTTATTCCCAACCCTAGAAATGTTTTTTTCGTAAGACTGTATAGTGCTGTATTGTTGGCGGTGAAACCGCATGCAAGTTGACGGTATTTTACAGAGGGATAAGTGTCCATGGAGGCCGTTTAAGGTACGAAATAATTATCCAAATTCAAAAGTATGGTGTTTTTCTGAAAGGGGAGAACCTAAGCTTTAATTTAGATATAAAATTATCGGCCTCCCTTGACAATTTTAAAAGTTATTCCCAACCCTAGACATTTTTTTTTTTTTCGTAAGACTGTATAGTGCTGTATTGTTTGCGGTGAAACCGCATGCAAGTTGACCGTATTTTATAGAGGGCTAAGTGTCCATGGAGGCCGTTTAAGGTACGAAATAATTATCCAAATTCAAAAGTATGGTGTTTTTCTGAAAGGGAGAACCTAAACTTTAATTTAGATATAAAATTATCGGCCTCCTTGAAAACTTTAAAAGTTATTCCCAACCCTAGAATTGTTTTTTCGTAACACTGTATAGTGCTGTGTATTGTTTGCGGTGAAACCGCATGCAAGTTGCGTATTTTACAGAGGGCTAAGTGTCCATGGAGGCCGTTTAAGGTACGAAATAATTATCCAAATTCAAAAGTATGGTGTTTTTCTGAAAGGGGAGAACCTAAGCTTTAATTTAGATATACAATTATCGGCCTCCCTTGAAAACTTTAAAAGTTATTCCCAACCATAGAAATGTTTCTTTTTTCGTAAGACTGTATAGTGCTGTATTGTTTGCGGTGAAACCGCATGCAAGTTGACCGTATTTTACAGAGGGCTAAGTGTCCATGGAGGCCGTTTAAGGTACGAAATAATTATCCAAATTCAAAAGTATGTAGTTTTTCTGTAAGGGGAGAACCTAAGCTTTAATTTAGATATAAAATTATCGGCCTCCCTTGAAAACTTTAAAAGTTATTCCCAAACATAGAAATGTTTTTTTTCGTAAGACTGTATAGTGCTGTATTGTTTGCGGTGAAACCGCGTGCAAGTTGCCGGTATTTTACAGAGGGCTAAGTGTTCATGGAGGCCGTTTAAGGTACGAAATAATTATCCAAATTCAAAAGTATGGGTTTTTTCTGAAAGGGGAGAACCTAAGCTTTAATTTAGATATAAAATTATCGGCCTCCCTTGAAAACTTTAAAAGTTATTCCCAACCCTAGAAATGTTTTTTTTCGTAAGACTGTATAGTGCTGTATTGTTTGCGGTGAAACCGCATGCAAGTTGACCGTATTTTACAGAGGGCTAAGTGTCCATGGAGGCCGTTTAAGGTACGAAATAATTATCCAAATTCAAAAGTATGGGTTTTCTGAAAGGGGAGAACCTAAGCTTTAATTTAGATATAAAATTATCGGCCTCCCTTGAAAATGTTTAATGTTATTCCCAACCCTAGAAATGTTTTTTTTTGTAACACTGTATATAGTGCTGTATTGTTTGCGGTGAAACAGCATGCAAGTTGACCGTATTTTACAAAGGGATAAGTGTCCATGGAGGCCGTTTAAGGTACGAAATAATTATTCAAATTCAAAAGTATGGGTTTTTTCTGAAAGGGGAGAACCTAAGCTTTAATTTAGATATAAAATTATCGGCCTCCCTTGAAAACTTTAAAAGTTATTCCCAACCCTAGAAAAGTTTTTTTCGTAAGACTGTATAGTGCTGTATTGTTTGCGGTGAAACCGCATGCAAGTTGCCGGTATTTTACAGAGGGCTAAGTGTCCATGGAGGCCGTTTAAGGTACGAAATAATTATCCAAATTCAAAAGTATGGTGTTTTTCTGAAAGGGGAGAACCTAAGCTTTAATTTAGATATAAAATTATCGGCCTCCCTTGACAATTTTAAAAGTTATTCCCAACCCTAGAATTGTTTTTTGTAACACTGTATAGTGCTGTATTGTTTGCGGTGAAACCGCATGCAAGTTGACCGTATTTTACAGAGGGCTAAGTGTCCATGGAGGCCGTTTAAGGTACGAAATAATTATCCAAATTCAAAAGTATGGTGTTTTTCTGAAAGGGGAGAACCTAAGCTTTAATTTAGATATAAAATTATCGGCCTCCCTTGAAAACTTTAAAAGTTATTCCCAACCCTAGAAAAGTGTTTTTCGTAAGACTGTATAGTGCTGTATTGTTTGCGATGAAACCGCATGCAAGTTGCCGGTATTTTACAGAGGGCTAAGTGTTCATGGAGGCCGTTTAAGGTACGAAATAATTATCCAAATTCAAAAGTATGGGGTTTTTCTGAAAGGGGAGAACCTAAGGTTTAATTTAGATATAAAATTATCGGCTTCCTTGACAATTTAAAAGTTATTCCCAACCCTAGAAATGTTTTTTGTAACACTGTATATAGTGCTGTATTGTTTGCGGTGAAACCGCATGCAAGTTGACCGTATTTGTTGCCGGTATTTTACAGAGGGCTAAGTGTCCATGGAGGCCGTTTAAGGTACGAAATAATTATCCAAATTCAAAAGTATGGGGTTTTTCTGAAAGGGGAGAACCTAAGCTTTAATTTAGATATAAAATTATCGGCCTCCCTTGAAAACTTTAAAAGTTATTCCCAACCCTAGAAAAGTTTTTTTTCGTAACACTGTATAGTGCTGTATTGTTTGCGGTGAAACCGCATGCAAGTTGACGGTATTTTACAGAGGGCTAAGTGTCCATGGAGGCCGTTTAAGGTACGAAATAATTATCCAAATTCAAAAGTATGGTGTTTTTCTGAAAGGGGAGAACCTAAGCTTTAATTTAGATATAAAATTATCGGCCTCCCTTGACAAATTAAAAAGTTATTCCCAACCCTAGAAAATTTTTTTTCGTAAGACTGTATAGTGCTGTATTGTTTGCGGTGAAACCGCATGCAAGTTGACGGTATTTTACAGAGGGCTAAGTGTCCATGGAGGCCGTTTAAGGTACGAAATAATTATCCAAATTCAAAAGTATGGTGTTTTTCTGAAAGGGGAGAACCTAAGCTTTAATTTAGATATAAAATTATCGGCTTGCCTTGAAAACTTTAAAAGTTATTCCCAACCCTAGAAAAGTTTTTTTTTCGTAAGACTGTATAGTGCTGTATTGTTTGCGGTGAAACCGCATGCAAGTTGACGGTATTTTACAGAGGGCTAAGTGTCCATGGAGGCCGTTTAAGGTACGAAATAATTATCCAAATTCAAAAGTATGGTGTTTTTCTGAAAGGGGAGAACCTAAGCTTTAATTTAGATATAAAATTATCGGCCTCCCTTGAAAACTTTAAAAGTTATTCCCAACCCTAGAAAAGTTTTTTTTTCGTAAGACTGTATAGTGCTGTATTGTTTGCGGTGAGAAACCGCATGCAAGTTGACCGTATTTTACAGAGGGCTAAGTGTCCATGGAGGCCGTTTAAGGTACGAAATAATTATCCAAATTCAAAAGTATGGTGTTTTTCTGAAAGGGGAGAACCTAAGCTTTAATTTAGATATAAAATTATCGGCCTCCCTTGAAAACTTTAAAAGTTATTCCCAACCCTAGAATTGTTTTTGTAACACTGTATAGTGCTGTATTGTTTGCGGTGAAACCGCATGCAAGTTGACCGTATTTTACAGAGGGCTAAGTGTCCATGGAGGCCGTTTAAGGTACGAAATAATTATCCAAATTCAAAAGTATGGTGTTTTTCTGAAAGGGGAGAACCTAAGCTTTAATTTAGATATAACATTATCGGCCTCCCTTGAAAACTTTAAAAGTTATTCCCAACCCTAGAAAAGTTTTTTTCGTAAGACTGTATAGTGCTGTATTGTTTGCGGTGAAACCGCATGCAAGTTGCCGGTATTTTACAGAGGGCTAAGTGTCCATGGAGGCCGTTTAAGGTACGAAATAATTATCCAAATTCAAAAGTATGGTGTTTTTCTGAAAGGGGAGAACCTAAGCTTTAATTTAGATATAAAATTATCGGCCTCCCTTGTAAAACTTTTAATGTTATTCCCAACCCTAGAAATGTTTCTTTCGTAACACTGTATAGTGCTGTATTGTTTGCGGTGAAACCGCATGCAAGTTGACCGTATTTTACAAAGGGCTAAGTGTCCATGGAGGCCGTTTAAGGTACGAAATAATTATCCAAATTCAAAAGTATGGGGTTTTTCTGAAAGGGGAGAACCTAAGCTTTAATTTAGATATAAAATTATCGGCCTCCCTTGAAAACTTTAAAAGTTATTCCCAACCCTAGAATTTTTTTTGTAACACTGTATAGTGCTGTATTGTTTGCGGTGAAACCGCGTGCAAGTTGCCGGTATTTTACAGAGGGCTATGTGTCCATGGAGGCCGTTTAAGGTACGAAATAATTATCCAAATTCAAAAGTATGGGTTTTTATGAAAGGGGAGAACCTAAGCTTTAATTTAGATATAAAATTATCGGCCTCCCTTGAAAACTTTAAAAGTTATTCCCAACCCTAGAAAAGTTTTTTTCGTAAGACTGTATAGTGCTGTATTGTTTGCGGTGAAACCTCATGCAAGTTGCCGGTATTTTATAGAGGGCTAAGTGTTCATGGAGGCCGTTTAAGGTACGAAATAATTATCCAAATTCAAAAGTATGAGGTTTTTCTGAAAGGGGAGAACCTAAGCTTTAATATAGATATAAAATTATCGGCCTCCCTTGAAAACTTTAAAAGTTATTCCCAACCCTAGAAAAGTGTTTTTCGTAAGACTGTATAGTTCTGTATTGTTTGCGGTGAAACCGCATGCAAGTTGCCGGTATTTTATAGAGGGCTAAGTGTCCATGGAGGCCGTTTAAGGTACGAAATAATTATCCAAATTCAAAAGTATGAGGTTTTTATGAAAGGGGAGAACCTAAGCTTTAATTTAGATATAAAATTATCGGCCTCCCTTGAAATTGTTTTAATGTTATTCCCAACCCTAGAAATGTTTTTTTTTATAACACTGTATATAGTGCTGTATTGTTTGCGGTGAAACCGCATGCAAGTTGACCGTATTTTACAAAGGCAAAAGTGTCCATGGAGGCCGTTTAAGGTTCGAAATAATTATTCAATTTTAAAAGTATGGGGTTTTTCTGAAAGGGGAGAACCTAAGCTTTAATTTAGATATAAAATTATCGGACTCCCTTGAAAACTTTAAAAGTTATTCCCAACCCTAGAATTGTTTTTTGTAACACTGTATAGTGCTGTATTGTTTGCGGTGAAACCGCATGCAAGTTGACCGTATTTTACAGAGGGCTAAGTGTCCATGGAGGCCGTTTAAGGTACGAAATAATTATCCAAATTCAAAAGTATGGTGTTTTTCTGAAAGGGGAGAACCTAAGCTTTAATTTAGATATAAAATTATCGGCCTCCCTTGAAAATTTTAAAAGTTATTCCCAACCCTAGAAAAGTTTTTTTCGTAAGACTGTATAGTGCTGTATTGTTTGCGGTGAAACCTCATGCAAGTTGCCGGTGTTTTATAGAGGGCTAAGTGTCCATGGAGGCCGTTTAAGGTACGAAATAATTATCCAAATTCAAAAGTATGGTGTTTTTCCGAAAGGGGAGAACCTAAGCTTTAATTTAGATATAAAATTATCGGCCTCCCTTGACAATTTTAAAAGTTATTCCCAACCCTAGAATTGTTTTTTGTAACACTGTATAGTGCTCTATTGGTTGCGGTGAAACCGCATGTAAGTTGAGCGTATTTTACAGAGGGCTAAGTGTCCATGGAGGCCGTTTAAGGTACGAAATAATTATCCAAATTCAAAAGTATGGGTTTTTTGAAAGGGGAGAACCTAAGCTTTAATTTAGATATAAAATTATCGGCCTCCCTTGAAAACTTTAAAAGTTATTCCCAACCCTAGAAAAGTTTTTTTCGTAAGACTGTATAGTGCTGTATTGTTTGCGGTGAAACCTCATGCAAGTTGCCGGTATTTTATAGAGGGCTAAGTGTTCATGGAGGCCGTTTAAGGTACGAAATAATTATCCAAATTCAAAAGTATGAGGTTTTTCTGAAAGGGGAGAACCTAAGCTTTAATATAGATATAAAATTATCGGCCTCCCTTGAAAACTTTAAAAGTTATTCCCAAACATAGAAATGTTTTTTTTTCGTAAGACTGTATAGTGCTGTATTGTTTGCGGTAAAACCGCGTGCAAGTTGCCGGTATTTTACAGAGGGCTAAGTGTTCATGGAGGCCGTTTAAGGTACGAAATAATTATCCAAATTCAAAAGTATGAGGTTTTTATGAAAGGGGAGAACCTAAGCTTTAATTTAGATATAAAATTATCGGCCTCCCTTGAAATTGTTTTAATGTTATTCCCAACCCTAGAAATGTTTTTTTTTATAACACTGTATATAGTGCTGTATTGTTTGCGGTGAAACCGCATGCAAGTTGACCGTATTTTACAAAGGCAAAAGTGTCCATGGAGGCCGTTTAAGGTTCGAAATAATTATTCAATTTTAAAAGTATGGGGTTTTTCTGAAAGGGGAGAACCTAAGCTTTAATTTAGATATAAAATTATCGGACTCCCTTGAAAACTTTAAAAGTTATTCCCAACCCTAGAAATGTTTTTTTTGTAACACTGTATATAGTGCTGTATTGTTTGCGGTGAAACAGCATGCAAGTTGACCGTATTTTACAAAGGGATAAGTGTCCATGGAGGCCGTTTAAGGTACGAAATAATTATTCAAATTCAAAAGTATGGGGTTTTTCTGAAAGGGGAGAACCTAAGCTTTAATTTAGATATAACATTATCGGCCTCCCTTGAAAACTTTAAAAGTTATTCCCAACCCTAGAAAAGTTTTTTTCGTAAGACTGTATAGTGCTGTGTTGTTTGCGGTGAAACCGCATGCAAGTTGCCGGTATTTTATAGAGGGCTAAGTGTCCATGGAGGCCGTTTAAGGTACGAAATAATTATCCAAATTCAAAAGTATGGTGTTTTTCCGAAAGGGGAGAACCTAAGCTTTAATTTAGATATAAAATTATCGGCCTCCCTTGACAATTTTAAAAGTTATTCCCAACCCTAGAATTGTTTTTTGTAACACTGTATAGTGCTCTATTGGTTGCGGTGAAACCGCATGCAATTTGACCGTATTTTACAGAGGGCTAAGTGTCCATGGAGGCCGTTTAAGGTACGAAATAATTATCCAAATTCAAAAGTATGGTGTTTTTCTGAAAGGGGAGAACCTAAGCTTTAATTTAGATATAAAATTATCGGCCTCCCTTGAAAAATTAAAAAGTTATTCCCAACCCTAGAAAAGTTTTTTTTCGTAAGACTGTATAGTGCTGTATTGTTTGCGGTGAAACCCCATGCAAGTTGACGGTATTTTACAGAGGGCTAAGTGTTCATGGAGGACGTTTAAGGTACGAAATAATTATCCAAATTCAAAAGTATTGGGTTTTTCTGAAAGGGGAGAACCTAAGCTTTAATTTAGATATAAAATTATCGGCCTCCCTTGAAAATTTTAAAAGTTATTCCCAACCCTAGAAAAGTTTTTTTCGTAAGACTGTATAGTGCTGTATTGTTTGCGGTGAAACCTCATGCAAGTTGCCGGTGTTTTATAGAGGGCTAAGTGTCCATGGAGGCCGTTTAAGGTACGAAATAATTATCCAAATTCAAAAGTATGGTGTTTTTCCGAAAGGGGAGAACCTAAGCTTTAATTTAGATATAAAATTATCGGCCTCCCTTGACAATTTTAAAAGTTATTCCCAACCCTAGAATTGTTTTTTGTAACACTGTATAGTGCTCTATTGGTTGCGGTGAAACCGCATGTAAGTTGAGCATATTTTACAGAGGGCTAAGTGTCCATGGAGGCCGTTTAAGGTACGAAATAATTATCCAAATTCAAAAGTATGGTGTTTTTCTGAAAGGGGAGAACCTAAGCTTTAATTTAGATATACAATTATCGGCCTCCCTTGAAAACTTTAAAATTTATTCCCAACCCTAGAAAAGTTTTTTTCGTAAGACTGTATAGTGCTGTATTGGTTGCGGTGAAACCGCATGCAAGTTGACCGTATTTTACAGATGGCTAAGTGTCCATGGAGTCCGTTTAAGGTACGAAATAATTATCCAAATTCAAAAGTATGGGTTTTTTCTGAAAGGGGAGAACCTAAGCTTTAATATAGATATCAAATTATCGGCCTCCCTTGAAAACTTTAAAAGTTATTCCCAACCCTAGAAATGTTTTTTTTTGTAACACTGTATATAGTGCTGTATTGTTTGCGGTGAAACAGGGTGCAAGTTGACCGTATTTTACAAAGGGATAAGTGTCCATGGAGGCCGTTTAAGGTACGAAATAATTATCCAAATTCAAAAGTATGGGGTTTTTCTGAAAGGGGAGAACCTAAGCTTAATTTAGATATAAAATTATCGGCCTCTCTTGAAAACTTTAAAAGTTATTCCCAACCCTAGAAAAGTTTTTTTCGTAAGACTGTATAGTTCTGTATTGTTTGCGGTGAAACCGCATGCAAGTTGCCGGTATTTTATAGAGGGCTAAGTGTCCATGGAGGCCGTTTAAGGTACGAAATAATTATCCAAATTCAAAAGTATGGGGTTTTTCTGAAAGGGGAGAACCTAAGCTTTAATTTAGATATAAAATTATCGGCCTTCCTTGAAAATTTTTAATGTTATTCCCAACCCTAGAAATGTTTTTTTTTGTAACACTGTATATAGTGCTGTGTTGTTTGTGGTGAAACAGCATGCAAGTTGACCGTATTTTACAAAGGGATAAGTGTCCATCGAGGCCGTATAAGGTACGAAATAATTATTCAAATTCAAAAGTATGGGGTTTTTCTGAAAGGGGAGAACCTAAGCTTTAATTTAGATATAAAATTATCGGCCTCCCTTGAAAACTTTAAAAGTTATTCCCAAACATAGAAATGTTTTTTTTCGTAAGACTGTATAGTGCTGTATTGTTTGCGGTGAAACCGCGTGCAAGTTGCCGGTATTTTACAGAGGGCTAAGTGTTCATGGAGGCCGTTTAAGGTACGAAATAATTATCCAAATTCAAAAGTATGGGGTTTTTATGAAAGGGGAGAACCTAAGCTTTAATTTAGATATACAATTATCGGCCTCCCTTGAAAATGTTTAATGTTATTCCCAACCCTAGAAATGTTTTTTTTTATAACACTGTATATAGTGCTGTATTGTTTGCGGTGAAACCGCATGCAAGTTGACCGTATTTTACAAAGGGATAAGTGTCCATGGAGGCCGTTTAAGGTTCGAAATAATTATTCAAATTCAAAAGTATGGGTTTTTTCTGAAAGGGGAGAACCTAAGCTTTAATTTAGATATAAAATTATCGGCCTCCCTTGACAATTTTAAAAGTTATTCCCAACCCTAGAATTGTTTTTTGTAACACTGTATAGTGCTCTATTGGTTGCGGTGAAACCGCATGCAAGTTGAGCGTATTTTACATAGGGCTAAGTGTCCATGGAGGCCGTTTAAGGTACGAAATAATTATCCAAATTCAAAAGTATGGTGTTTTTCTGAAAGGGGAGAACCTAAGCTTTAATTTAGATATATATTTATCGGCCTCCCTTGAAAAATTAAATGTTATTCCCAACCCTAGAAAAGTTGTTTTCGTAAGACTGTATAGTGCTGTATTGTTTGCGGTGAAACCCCATGCAAGTTGACGGTATTTTACAGAGGGCTAAGTGTTCATGGAGGACGTTTAAGGTACGAAATAATTATCCAAATTCAAAAGTATGGGGTTTTTCTGAAAGGGGAGAACCTAAGCTTTAATTTAGATATAAAATTATCGGCCTTCCTTGAAAATTTTTAATGTTATTCCCAACCCTAGAAATGTTTTTTTTTGTAACACTGTATATAGTGCTGTGTTGTTTGTGGTGAAACAGCATGCAAGTTGCCGGTATTTTACAGAGGGCTAAGTGTCCATGGAGGCCGTTTAAGGTACGAAATAATTATCCAAATTCAAAAGTATGGAGTTTTTCTGAAAGGGGAGAACCTAAGCTTTAATTTAGATATAAAATTATCGGCCTCCCTTGAAATTTTTTAATATTATTCCAAACCCTAGAAATGTTTTTTTTTGTAACACTGTATATAGTGCTGTATTGTTTGCGGTGAAACCGCAAGCAAGTTGACCGTATTTTACAAAGGGATAAGTGTCCATGGAGGCCGTTTAACCCTTTCAGTACCAGCCCATTTTTCACAGTGTGACATTCCATACCAGGTAAATACTGGTGCAGATAATCCCTTGTGTACCATAGCAATTTTGGTGGCTTCTAATGAAGAGCGCCACCACTCTACACTCTGTAGTTAATGTACATGCACATGTGTGCAATTCCACTGTACAGCATGCAGCTTTAAGTATTACAAATAACATTTGGAAGATTTGAAACTTTGCATGATTACATTCATTCATTCATTCATTGATGATTTATTACACTAAAAATGTCACATGGCAGCCAAAGGCTGAATTGCGTGCACTTTTTACAATGTGTTACAATTAATACATTTAAAATAAAACAATTACAATTTCAGAATTTAAAATGTATATACATACAAACACGGTAAAACAGGTGTAATAAAATAATTAAGAAATTAAAAATATGTGGCTAAATAATGCAATAATTTATATGTGTGTTGTAGTGTTAAGTAGATTAATAAAATACGGAATGGCACTGTTACGAAATCTCTGAGTTTTACAGAAATACTGTTGATATTTAACCTTTTGTCTCAAAAAACAGTCAACAGGATTTTTCAAAGGGAGCCAATTTTGATACTGAGGATGGCTAGCTAAAGCCAGGGCCGGATCTACCATATGGGCACTTTGGGCACGTGCCCAGGGGCCCCTGGGCATCAGGGGGCCCTCCATGGTGGTCGAAAAAAAAATTTGAAAAATATTATGTAGTGGAGTAGAAGTAAAAGTATTGGAAATTGGAAATACTCAAGTAAAGTACAAATACCTCAAAATTGTACTTAAGTACAGTACTTGAGTACATGTACTTAGTTACTTTCCACCACTGAATAATAGTGAATGAAAATTAATAAATCCTTTGAAATAGTAGCCTTGTGTTGTTATTTTGCCTTTATTGATTAAATCAACTTTATTTCATGAAAGTCAAGTCAACTGATTGAAACTCATTTTCTAATGAATGCCAGCTTAGCATGTAGGCCTTTGTGCGTCTGTCTGACAGACTACAATGACTGTATAGTTGAGGACTTATTTGTCAGTTGGACAAATAAGGTATCTAAATATTGACAATCACCAAATTGTGAATATTTAGAGGAAAATGAAAAAAAAAACTCAAAATTTTGCGCACGGCCGCTTCGCGGCCGCACGCGAACGACCCGTGCCCGTGGGGGGGGGGGGGGGGGGGCCTTGGAGTTTCAGGTGCCCAGGGGCCCTCAGAGGTGTTAATCCTGCCCTGGCTAAAGCAGTGGCAAAATCAACACAGATATTGTGTCTTCTCACTTCCAGGGTTTGAAATTTACATACTGATAGGGCCAGGTTGTAAGATACATAATCAACACCAAGGATAATTCTACAGGCTCTTTTTGGGATACTTTCTATCAGATTAATCTGTTTCTGAGTAAGAGCCTTATTGAATACTGGGACACATTTACAATTTCTAACATAATGTTTACGCCATTCTGAACTATCTATCTATTGATTGAAGGACATTCAATCAAAATGACCCCCCCATTCAATGTTGGTTGGGATTGTGGGCACACGAACACAGTTGTTGACCAACATTGAATAGGGGGGAGGGGGGAGGGGGGGAGGGGGGGAGGGGAGCCAATATCCAATCTTCTCCCCATCTCCTTCCCAACCCCTACCCCTCCCCTCTTCTCCTTGTCCCCACCAGTGGCGTAACTAGTGTCAAATTTTCAGGGGGCACTAGGGGGTGCACCACTTTTTTTAGTAGAGCACCGTCAATACTTAAACATTTTGTATCCTTAAGCCTCAAATGGGGACCTATTTTTTCAAAATTCTGAATGGGGGGGCACACGGGGGGCACATACCTCGGCAGGGGGGCACGTGCTCCCCCCGCTCCCCCCATAGTTACGCCACTGCCCAAGGTAAATAAATGAAATAAATAAAATAAGTAAATAAACTATACACAAGGGTAAAAGTTGAATTATTGTCAGTACCAGACACCATAGCATTGGCTATTATATGCTGTGATCATGTGAAAACAAATATTGTTTAATTTAGTAAGGCACTATACCTAGTTATAAAGGGAAGGTACAACATTGGTAATGTTGGCAAAACTGCTTCTATGAGGCAAACACATTCAGAACATTAATACCATCATCTGCTTTACAATAAGTAAGGTTTACATTAAATGTTGATTATTTAGTTTATTTTTAAATTACCAATCTCATACCTTACCTTTGAATCGTATTCATCGTCGATGTTTACATGCAGTAGACCAGTTTGATTATTCGTATAAACTTGCCTGCTATGAAATCCTTACTGTCAACGACACTCCTAAATGTAAACACATGTGACGTGGTCTATACCTTAAGAGGTCAATGAGGGGAGGGGCATCAGGGGCAGATCCATAAATGAAATTGGAAGGGAGTTTAATCGTTTTTCCATTTTCATTTACCCCAACATTGAAGGACAATTTATACAGGCATACCGAGGGAGATAATGAGGTCGGGGTAATGGAAAGCCTGAAGCTCCACCCCCTCCCCTTTGGCTACACCACCGAACCTACTTGATGGTAGAAGATGGTTTCAAACATCCTGTAAAATATTTGGAATATTTCAAATTCATATTTAGAATATTTCAATTGGAATATTGGAATATTGGAATATTTCAATTGGAATAAATACGAAAAATCATTTTTTCCCTCTCGTTTACTAAAGTATGGCTGCATTTACATATTTTGTATCATTGTATACTGGCTGAAATGATGTTTTCTGGCATTCCCTAAAAAACGTCTTGGATATATTGCACATCAATGGAATTCCCTGTTTTTTAGGATAAGGACAAGGCGTTCAGAAGAATCCCAAGGGGGAAATTCAGTTACAACTTCGCATAATTACAGAGAACGGAAATGGAAAGGACTTTCCCGAGAGGCCAACGAAGGGAGCTGTCTTGTTGAGAAATCTTGGAATGTCCATAGAATTCTCACCAGAAGACCATTGTATGCAAAATAAATGGATAAAAATCGATTCGAAGACTTGGGCGACAATTCAATTCAATTCAATTCAATTTTAGTATTTATCATGACCAGCATGAGAATCTTCCTCTCGTTCTGCACATGTGCACATTATAATAAACATTAAATGTTTAAAATCTACCATAAAATTATTTCTAAAAACAAAAAGAAAATATACAAGAAAAGCACAGAGCAGGACAAAAAATCTGTATCTTAAAAACACTCAACAATAAATATGAAATCCTGTAAAAGAGACAAAGAGGGGCAAGTCAGACATCCATGGGATGGGTTGGGGTGGAAAGGGTGGAAAGGGAGAAGGGAAGAAGGGTGAAGGGGCTGAAGGTGGTGTCGGGCAGGGGAAGAATTGAGACAAAAGATGCATGATATGCTATAAGAACGTAAACAAATTATCTGGTAAAATTTTTGTTAAAACAAGAAATTGTACTGGGTAAAAAGGAGAGGCGAGAGCATATTGTATTCGACTTTAGTTGCCGTATTCTGCCCGACCTATTAAAAACTAAAAATGTGTGAAATGGGTGTTGTATAGTTCAATGGTTTTGAATTTACTCAGTTTACTCATAGATTGATTTTATAGTGTTAACATTAACCACAATTATCTTACTGGCGGATTTAGTGGCCCTGTTTAGTTTAGTTAAATTCCCAACCGTCAGACCGTTTAACCAAGCAATACTATATATAGAACATAACATATTGCATGACAAGTTGGGATTATTTCCCTGTTGTTTCACGATCAAAATAAACTACATGAAAGATGTCTGCTTGTATTGGAGATTTCATCATCAATTATGGTTATACATATATTGTAGTGACTGCAGGATATAAGTGTGACATGATATACCGGTACCACAATATTGTTTATTTTTATCAGTGGCTCTAATTTTCCTAATTTATAGAAATTTACGTTTTCCTGTAAGCAATTTTGTCAGAATACAAACAAAAACGTAATCATATATAGGTTTCCGCTTAACAGAAACACTTTCAATTATTCATTTGGCACACGTCGACTCGGATGCTACTGTTAAAAATAGATCTGTGGGGGTTTCACCAGCTGGAGAACATTGTTTATAAATACTGAGCCATCTTGCAATACAGGCACAGTCGAGTCGAGACGGCGAAACCGAACACAGCTTTGAAGAGAGCTTTCCCAGCAAGAACGAACAGAAGCCAATTTAATTAGGTGTTCGAGCGCACAGCGCGAACACCTATTGTTTTTGTACTGTTTTTTAGGTGTTCGAGCGCGCAGCGCGAACACCTATTGTTTTTGTACTGTTTTTTAGGTGTTCGAGCGCGCAGCGCGAACACCTATTGTTTTTGTACTTTTTTTTATTTTTTTTAAATTCTTTTTCTCAGTGGCGACTGTCCGGAAACAAATGCATCCTTGCTAAGCATATACAGCCTTCAAACTTAACACATAAACAGAACATATCAAGCAGATGAAACCGTTTGCTGTAACGTCATGATTACGTCATCAGGTGTTGAATTACGCTAAATCAAAATTTATTTAAAACGTTTCAATTACGTTGCATGAAAGAATCAAAGATCGTGTAGCGCCGCAAGGCGCAATATCAGGCGCTTCACGATCTTTGGTTACAATGGAGGTACATGTACAATCGATATCGACGCTGTTTGCGTGTGTGGTGGCAGTGGCTCAGACGTCATTTTTTAGACTCGTAATTGGATGTTTGACCCAATACTTACACAGTCGTAAAGGGTAGGTATCTTGAAATTAGTTTTTAAGAGGATTTCCTGTATTTATCTTCGTGTTTTTATACAAGAAACGCCATTTTTTATGCGTCGGTTGGCTGGCCATTCGTCGTTGCATTGTGCCTGTTTAACTAACGAGTAACGTTAGTTACGTGAACATACTTTGGACAGTAAACAACTCGCCCCTTTTCTAACAAAATATGAACAGATGTCACCAAAATGTATTTAGAATATAAATAAGGATAGGAAAATTCAGTTGTTAAGGTTATGGCAATTTTTCAGTAGAAACTTTATGCCATATTTTGTAAATTTTGTTTTCTCCAAAAATCTTCAGTTTGTGCACAAATTAAATAAGTAGCCTAGTGTGGTAGTGATTGTTTACTGCACTTTTCCTTAATTTGTTACCCTTCTCAGATACAAATCAACTTACATAGACAATTATTTCACAGGAAAAATGCACAATATTCATGACACAATACATGTACTTGTTGTAGGTCCTGCTCCCTGAGAGGCCTCTCAGACATCTCTCACAATGACATGAAACTATATGAGTATATTAGACTCAGCAATTTCCTTAAATACCTTTCTCTTTTGATGTGAGTTTCGTGCGAGAACATTTCTTTAATTTATTACACATTGTCAAGAATAATTGTGTGCAATTTTGAAAACAAACCAATGCCCTTTTCAATTTCAATGGTCCAGCTACTCCAAAAGTATACACTATTTTCCCCATTCACATAAATTAGAACTTATCTGAATTTTCAAATACTTTATTCTTGGTCCATGTACTTATAAAACCTTCCTATTATTTTTACAGAATGTTCACTGTGACATATTATTTTCACATAAATTAGAACTTCTGAAATTTCTCTGCAATGATAGACCAAAGAATTAAAAAAAAGATTTAAAAACAAAACAAAATGTTGGTTCATCACCAGTGGCAGTACATGCCATCACCAAGAACTTGGGGGGAGGGGGCAGACATTTTATTCTAAAATTACCGATTCCAATGACAACCCCTGAATGTCATTCTGAACTGACACTAAATCGTACATACAGAGCGTACATTTATTATAAATGCAGATTGATTCTGTTTTCTTATCAACAAAGGATCATGGTTGGGTTCATTTACACTGAAGTCATTTCACTTGTTACATGTGTAAGACCATGTACACTCATTTCTAGATTGTTTACAAGTAGGTTAAACAGGTCAACAAAGTGGTTTCAATTGTGGGTATGTGCCCGAAACACCTATTGTTTTTGTACGTTTTGTTTTCTTCTTCTTCTTCTTCTTCTTCTTCTTCTTCTTCTTCTTCTTCTTCTTCTTCTTCTTCTTCTTCTTCTTCTTCTTCTTCTTCTTCTTCTTCTTCTTCTTCTTCTTCTTCTTCTTCTTCTTCTTCTTCTTCTTCTTCTTCTTCTTCTTCTTCCCAATCTTGTCCGCTAACAAAAACATACTTGCCAAGTTTTAAAAACCTTCAAACTTCACACATAGTTAGACCTTAACTTGTAGATGAAACCTAGTGACGTCATGATAATCAGGAAACCGCAACAGTGACGTCATGATGACGTCAAGCCAACATACATAATGACCCACATTCAGTGTCCACGAATGTGCGTTAGAAATTCTAACTATAGAGGGCGCTATACAACTTTAGTGGTCTTTCCACAATCGGTGCACAAGAAATTAATTCGTCTTATCCTATCAATGCCAAGTTTAGCGTGAAGTTTCCCGTTACGCTAATCGGATTGCTTAATAGTGGACATAGAATATGAGGGGGTTTCACCGAGAGATGTCCACCTGGGCACCTGCTTTACTGATTTGTGTGCCTTTTAATAATTATTTTATTTGAGTTTGTTGAATTTCAAAACTTTTAGTGGTCACTTGGTGGCGCTGATCATCACATATATTTATAAACTTATAACGCGTTTGTGGAGCATATCGCTGTAAAAGGTAACGAAAATTCATTCCACTTTTCTACTGATTCAAAGTTTTCACAAGCACATCGAAGTCATCTGCAGACACCTGATTGGTGCTTCTTACTATGGTGTAAGTAAAAAGGTGAAATCAGCGAGAAATTCCTTTAAAAAATTGGTCAAAGTTGATGATTTTTGTAAACAAGCTTACGTACATGTGTACACGACGGTGTACCCTTCCGATGGTACCCTTCACACTTACACTGTCAAATCGGCGTTTGTTGACAAAATGGCATGTTGATTTGGAGGAATTTGATATGGGGCTAGTTAGGTTTTGGTGAGTTTACTTCGTAGTGTGTACAAATGTGGAAGCTTACCAGTAGGCAGTACCACACATACACATAGTGAATGATGTACTTCAATATTATTATTAATAATTGAGGAAGGAAGTCAGATTCTTATGACTGTTAGTGACTGACCTTGTGTGTAGTAATATTAATTTAAAAAACAAATATTAATCTAATCCCTTGCAAAGACGTCCATGATGCTATTGGTATGCAACTTTCATCATTACATTAATTATTTGTGTAAATTTAAGAAACTAAAAATTATTGAAAATATTTTCCTCATTAACGTTAGTCGATAGGCATGGTATGCATTATATTGGAAGGGTGTGTAGGGACCTACCAATACAATAAGACATACCTGATGGCTGCATTGCAGTTTACTGTATAGTGGCACTTAATTTTCTCACTAAAGTAGCCCAGAAACAAATATCAGCACCTTTATTGAGATAATGAAACAGTCACATCATGGAGGAAGGATTTTGTCAAGAATAATTGTGTGCAATTTTGAAAACAACCAATGCCCTTTTCAATTTCAATGGTCCAGCTACTCCAAAATTATACACTTTTTTCCCCATTTTATTTACATAAATTAGAACTCTATAATTTTCAAATACTTTATTCTTGGTCCATGTACTTATAAAACCTTCCTATTATTTTTACAGCATGTTCACTGTGACATATTATTTTCCTCATTCACATGAATTAGAACTTCTCTGAAATTTCAAATACTTTATTTTTGGTCCATGTACTTATAAAACCTCTGAAATTTCAAATACTTTATTCTTGGTCCATGTACTTATAAAACGTTCCTATTATTTTTTACAGCATGTTCACTGTGACGTATTATCTTCCTCATTCACATAAATAAGAACTTCTCTGAAATTTCATATACTTTATTCTTGGTCCATGTACTTATAAATCTCTAACACTTCGAATTAATGACGTAACCATTTTAACTTCACCGAACACCTTGTTTTTGTTGTGACAAAAACTTATATCTAGTTACATTTAATTTTGTTTGAATTGGGAATTATTTACTTTTTGACAAAAACTCTTCTGCGGGGCGCAGTGGAAGATGGAAAGCACGGATGCAAGCTTTCTTCCAACTTTATCATGTAGTAGTTATAAGCTTGTTTTCTAATGAAAGGCTAATTAGCTGAAGGAAAGGAAAGGGGAAATATTTATATGGTCTTCCATGCTTCAGTGTCTTCAGTAACCCCTAACTCCCCCAAACAATTTAACCCACACTTCCTGCTCTTTGAATTTGCAGCCAAGTTTAATCCAGTTACTATACATATAGTCCCCTTCTATCCTAAATCAACTTTGTGACTTTATGCCCATAATAATGTTGAATAGGTTGATCTGGCTACCTACAACCCTGGCAAACTATTTTCATATGAGTGATTTTTAATGTTGATTTATCATCTAGCATGGTTTTTGAAAAGCGTGTGTTGGGCTAGTGTCAATATTTAAAATAAAAAACATTGTGTTCCAAGTCACACTTGTTAATTTCTAATTTACTGCTTAAATCTCACAACATTTCCAAGTTCAACAGCCAATATCTCAAGAACTAAATGACCTATTAGAAAACAAAAAACACAATTGAATTCCTTACATTAATAGCTTGTAATTCTTGTGAAATGAGTTACCATAAATGCTTGCCAATGGTCCAATTAGTGGCACACGAAGTAACGATTTTTACAAATTTTAAAAGGTCATATCTCATAGCTTCAATTTAATGTATAAGTTGACAAATTTGTTATTTTTTAATAATCATGAGGAGGTCATATATGACCTTCAAACCATCTAATGTGACCTTTACTTCCTGTCCAAACAGGAAGTTCAAATTCAACACATTCTAACGCAAAATTTATATGTATTTTGAATATGAAATTAATATTGTTATTATAAAAGATGATAAACCCTTGCACAATATGATATTGACATCATCGATGATAATTTGATTGAACCGGAAGTTGACTCGAACACCGTGTGTTTGTTCTAACAAACACTTAAGCTCTAGTTAGGTGTTCGAGGCGCCGCAGCGAAACACCTATTGTTTTTGTACTGTTTTTATTTTTTTTACTTCTCCATCTCAGTGGCGCTTGTCCGGCAACAAAGGCATCCTTGCTAAACATTTACAGCCTTCAAAGTTAACACATGAACAGAACATATCAAGCTGACGAAACCGTTTGCTGTGACGTCATGATTACGTCATCAGGTGTCGAATTACGCTAAATCAAAATTTAATATTTAAAAAAATTATATCTCATGAACCACAAAAGATATTTTCACAATCTTTGCAACATCTGAAAGACCTTGAATTATTTGATTTTTCGTTTTTAGACCTGACCCCAATCTGACCTTTGCTTCCGGTCGAAACCGGAAGTTGAAAATTTTCAAAATATCATATCTCATGAACCATAGAAGATATTTTCACAATCTTTTCATCATCTTAAAGACCTTGAACTATGTCACATTTCGTTTTCAGACGTGACCCCAATCTGACCTTTCCATCTGGTCGACACCGGAAGGTTAAGTGAAACAATATGCTGAATTACTATTCCCTGTATGTACGAATAGCCCATATCGCGCGTGCACAGAATACGTACACACAGCAATATACGGAGTTTAATATAGACCTACAACGTAAAGGCCTTGTCACACGGGGCAATTTTCGGGCAATTTTCAGCCAATAAATCTTGCTGGCAATGATATTGCTCGGAGATTGCCCTGTGTGGCATTTCACGCAATCCAGTGGCAATGAGTAGACTGGCTTTCTACTTTGAGGCAATCTGTCGAGGCAATCTCCAATCACATTGCGTATCAGTGATCACGTGACATTTTATCACAAGCATAACGTTTGTAAAGTAGGCCTATCGTAGACATAATTATCGCATGCACAATCCAATGGAGGTTCGTGACGGACGAAACTGTAGTACTGCATCTATTTCGTGAAAACTATATTGAGTCTACTCTTTCCCTGTTTTTGCAGTGTACCTACATGATTTTAAGTTTGCATTTTAACTAAGGATAATGACTGAGCATGGATAGATGCTATATTGTCCAGAAAAAAAAATTTAAAAACTGTGCCATGCAGTCAAAGTCAAAAGGGCATCCGTTGCAAAATGCTTCATTGTGTAACTCGCCTACATACATGTACAGTACATGTATGCAAATCCATGTAAATATATACATGTTCGTGTGTTGTTGTCCCTTCTGCAACTCTGCATGTTCTTCATGTTAGCGAAATATATCCCTAACTCAACCTAAAGAGATGCTTTTACTAGATTAGTCTGCTAGTAGTAGCCACAAAATTGTCATAGGGGCATCCTGTTTTTTCTGAGCTAGGTTAACCTCAATCTGCCAACATTTTGTTGTTTTGTTATTATACTCAGACAACAAACAGGGGCAATGACCAACTATTTGACTTCTCGCCACAGCTTGACACTGCAATTTATTTAAATGCAAACCTGCAAATTAAACATCAAATATAATAACACCAAATAGACAATAATTTTGAAAATGGCAATGAGCCTGATACCGGACACAGGGCAAACCGGCTTGGACAAACGCACAGGACATACATGTAACAGATGGACTACCACGTCCATCCAACATAAATTTATGAACCATTCGTTCATAAACGCATGTGGCCACCACAAGGACAACCATGTCCTTACCAACATAAAACACAAGTGAACAACCTGTCAACGCACCTTGCCTTAAGTTAACCATCCAACTATGCACACAGTGCACCTATCAATGAAGTATTTAAAAACATTACAAATTGTTATTCCCCAAGTTGGAAAACGGGGGGAAAGGATGGCCTGAAGGAACCGCCGGGCACCCTAAATCTAACTTTACCGTTAATTAACAAAGATAAAGTGTAACCCAGTCCTACTAACACATCAGAAATTCCCGAAGTTGGAAAACGAGGGGACGGATTAAGATAGCCCGACCGAAACCCGGAAGGCACTATCGTAATAAAATTACATAACCTTGGCCTTTACAAGTAGAAATTACTTGATACAATTTGACCTACAAAATTAAATTATTTTAATACTTCAAATATTTTTCTGTCATTTTCTGCAAAAAATTGCCAAACGCGCAACGCGCGCCCCAAGAAAATTGACAGAACCCCAAACCGCAAACCCACAGGCAAAAATTAAAGAGTATTAATACAATCAGTGAAATTATCACAAAAACCAGCATTGCCAGCTTCTGAGAGATGGACAACATCAAACCTATAGAGTGACAAATCTGACCAAATGAACTGTGGGTGCCGCAAAACCATGCACCCATTTTGCTGGCAGCAAGTGCGCATCCACCTAATTGATCTTTTTACGCTGCTGCTCCATGCTTTTCTGAGAATGAGCGCCAAAATAAAAAAAACCGCGGCAAAATTTCAGACCAGAAAACAAGAGTATGTGGAAACTGAGCGCGAACCCACTCCATGAAAATAGAAATTGACTGGCGAACTGAATAAACATCCATAGCAATGAGGTCGTTTGTACCCAAGTGTATAATTAGTACTGCTGGTGGAGGGGAATTTTTGGGCATTGATGAAAGTAGGGCCCACAGGTCACTTAACCTGGCCCCGCCTCTACCCCTCCAATTAGTATCTCACATCAAGTACAAATTAGTATGGTATTTGTATTAAATCATATTTTTCACATAATTAGACGGGCTACAATTGGGTCTAGGCTTAATTTCATAGAGCTGCTAAGTCAGAATAAAAATAAAAATCACTGGGCTTGAAATTGGGACCTTAGAATTACATCAGTCAGAATAAAATAAAAAACACTGGGATTAAACTCAGGACTTCCTACTTATAAGCCAAGAGTGTTATCCACTAGACCACTTTCTGTCCTATGGACATTTGTGTTTGAGTTTATTTATAAACCTTAGACATAAACATTAGAATGACATCAGTCAGAATAAAAAAAAAAAACACTAGACTCGAACCTAGAACAACCTGGGCTCGAACTTATGACCTCCTACTTACAAGTCAAGAGTCTTATCCACTAGACCACTAGCTGCGCTTAAGATAATGGCGTTTGAGTTTAATTAATTAGAATGACATCAGTCCGATCCGAGTAATAAAAAAAGAAGACTTACACTGGGTTTGAACCGAGGACCTCCTGCTTACAAGTCAACATTAGTATCCACTAAACCACTTGCTGTCGTTGGGACATATGCGTTTGAGTTTAATTATAAACCTTAGATATAAACCTTAGAATGACATCAGTCAGAATAAAAATAAAAAACACTGGGCTTGAACTCAGGACCTCATACTTATTAGTCAAGAGTCTTATCCACTAGACAACTTGGTGTGCTTAAAATAGTTGTATTTGAGTTTAATTATATACCTCTTTTTTATTTAATGTGTTAACACTAGTGTCATAATTATAGACTCTTTCTTAATCTAGTGTTTATATCATTAAGTAAGCATATGATTACTGTTATTTCTTTTAAGTCCATATCCCATGAGCTGACTTCCAGATAGAGGGTGCTAAATTTCCCCAAGTATAGACTTTGAGGTTTATATATTAGAAATCTCGGAGTGGTGGTTGGTGACCAAGTGGCTGAACTGGTTAACCCACTGTGAGATAGAAACCCAAGATTCCCCAGATGGGTTCAAGACCCACCGTGGCACAGAGTGCAGAGTTTTGATTTTTTCCCCTCAGCTTGCCTAGCTTGCCTGGCCAGCTAGCTTGCCTGGCTAGCTAGGAGGGGTGTTTGATTTTGTTTCCCAAACATGAAATGGCATCCAAAGGTTGAATTATAGAACATTTATTTTGGGAAAAAATAATAAAATATTATTGCAGATTTACCCTAACGTGTGATAAGTACTGTATACTCAGTGTTTCCCGAGTGCTGCGGAGAAAAACACACAATTGTTTTACACGGGTGGGATTCGAACCTACGATCACCGCGTTTAATCCAGTTACTAGACATGTAGTCCCCTTCTATCCTAAATCAACTTTGTGACTTTATGCCCATAATAACGCTGAATAGGTTGATCTGGCTACCTACAACCCTGGCAAACTATTTTCATATGAGTGATTTTACATGTTGATTTATCATCTAGCATGGTTTTTGAAAAGCATCTGTTGGGCTAGTGTCAATATTCAAAATAAAAAGCATAGTGTTCCAAGTCACACTTGTTAATTTATTGCTTAAATCTCACAACTTTTCCAAGTTCAACAGCCAATATCTCAAGAACTAAATGACCTATTAGAAAACAAAAAACACAATTGAATTCCTTACATTAACAGCTTGTAATTCTTGTGAAATGACTTACCATAAATGCTTTGATGGTCAAATTAGTGGCACACGAAGTAACGATTTTGCAAATTTTAAAAGGTCATATCTCATATCTCATAGCTTCAATTTGATGTTTAACTTGACAAATCTGGGGGGAAAATAAAAATAGGGTGTTAAAGCTAGTATATAATGTAATCTTACCTACTCAGTAAGGTGGAGAACATAATGGATGATGATGGACATATGTATACTTCAAATTATTCCAAGATATTTATTTCACGAAAATCAGGCCTCAAATTGAGATTTGGAGGCAATGTGAATGGGAATTTTGACATGGTTCCTGTGTATGAAATATTCTTTGAAATATATACATATCAAAACTATGACCAATGACGTCACTACTATTCCGTCAATTACTACGTCACTACGGAAAATTAAAACAGGTCAGGAAAAAATTATTTCTCTATCTCAAAAATTATAGATCGGAATTTTGTCAAATTTAGAATATAAACAATCTATGTCAATATGAAGACAACTGGAAAGTTTCATCTTAATCACGTGACCAAAACTTAATATATGAGAATAAAAAAGTAGTTTACGATACAACTTTAAAGGTTAATAAACAGATTAGGCGATGCTGTTTCCGCCAATAATTCAAACTAAAAGGGTTATGCACACATTTAGCGGTTGGACATAATTATTATGTCCAACCGCTAAATGTGCATAGCGCCCTCTTTTAAACTAGCAGACGAAACCATTGTTGTGACATTCATTTAGGCTTTTACAGATCTCTGATATTGTAATCAAATTAATTAATTTGATTAATTTGATTAATTTGATTACTGGCATTACTTATTTTAAATTGTGTAATTGCAATTTTGACAATCTCTGCTATTTTTTTCCTTTCTCCTCGATGAGACTTATCGAACAAAAAAAACAGTTCCAAAGTTCACAGAGCCTTCAAACTTGACAGATACTTATACCATAACATGTAGTTGTCAATACATTTATGACATATAGTTTCAGGTAAAGTTGTGACGTCATCAGATAGCGAAATACACTAAAATCTAATATTAATATTTCCAAAAATCATATCTCATGAACCACAAAAGATATTTTCACAACCTTTGCATCATCTTACAGATCTTGAATTATGTGACATTTCGTACACAGACATGACCACAATCAGACCTCTTTCCGGTCGAAACCGGATATGGTATATGCCTTCAGTGGACGAAATTACTATTGACATGTGACCTTTTTAAAAATGTGAAGGATGACGTCATCACCTGTCACAGTGCCCTCTTGTGGCAGGTTTAGAAAAATAATAATCTCAAAAATCATAGGAAATTTGAATATGACTTATGCGAATAAAGTGATAGTGACATCTTATTCTCAAAAAATATGTTTGATGACATCATCAAAGTTCAGAGCGCCTCCTAGTGGCATTTTTTAAAAGGGATTTTTTTCCAATCTCAGAAATTGAACCAAAGCAAGTACTAACATTATTTTTTCATGATCATGAGGAAGTTTCATTGTGTCATATATATGACCTTCAAATCACCTGTTCTGACCTTTACTTCCGGTCCAAATAGGAAGTCCAAAGTCAACACATTCTAATGCAAAATTGATATATTTTTGAATATGAAATTGATATTGTTATAATAAAAGGTGATATTGACATCATCGGATAATAATTGGATTGAACCGGAAGTGGACTCGAACACCGTGTGTTTGTTCTAACAAACACTTAAGCTCTAGTTTTTTTAATTTTTTTACTTCTCCTTCTTCTCAGTGGCGCTTGTCCGGCAACAAAGGCATCCTTGCTAAGCATATACAGCCTTCAACCTTAACACATAAACAGAACATATCAAGCAGACGAAACCGTTTGCTGTGACGTCATGATTACGTGATCAGGTGTCGAATTACGCTAAATCAAAGTTTTTTAAATCAAATTTAAAACGTTTCAGTTACGTTGCATGAAAGAATCAAATATCGTATAGCGCCGCAAGGCTATTATGAAACTTTCACTATCTTTGGTTACAATGGAGCTCCATACGTACAATCGATATCGACGCTGTTTGCGTGTGTGGTGCCCATGGCGAGACGTATTTTTTAGACTCGTTGGAGTTTGACCCAAAATAGGTCTTCGATTTCGCGAAAGAATGGATCGCCAACACAGTCGTAAAGGGTAGGTATCTTGGAGTTAGTTTTAAGAGAATTCCTGTATTTATCTTCGTGTTTTTATACAAGAAAAGCCATTTTTAAGCGTCGGTTGGCTGGCCATTCGTCGTTGCATTGTGCCTGTTAACTAACGTTAGTTACGTGAACCATACTTTGGACAGTAAACAACTCGCCACCACTTTTCTAACAAAATATGAACAGATGTCACCAAAATGTATTTAGAATATAAATAAGGATTGGAAAATTCAGTTGTTAAGGTTATGGCAATTTTTCAGTAGAAATTGTATGCCATATTTTGTAATTTTTGTTTTCTCCAAAAATCTTCAGTTTGTGCACAAATTAAATAAGTAGCCTAGTGAGTGTAGTAGTGATTGTTTACTGCACTTTTCCTTAATTTGTTACCCTTCTCAGATACAAATCAACTTACATAGACAATTATTTCACAGGAAAATGCACAATATTCATGACACAATACATGTACTTGTAGGTCCTGCTCTGAGGGCCTCTATCTGAGACATATCTCACAATCACATGAAACTATATGAGTATATGAGACTCGGCAATTTCCTTAAATACCTTTCTCTTTTGATGTGAGTTTCGTGCGAGAACATTTCTTTAATTTATTACACATTGTCAAGAATAATTGTGTGCAATTTTGAAAACAAACCAATGCCCTTTTCAATTTTAATGGTCCAGCTACTCCAAAATTATACACTATTTTCCCCATTCACATAAATTAGAACTTATCTGAATTTTCAAATACTTTATTCTTGGTCCATATACTTATAAAACCTTCCTATTATTTTTTACAGCATGTTCACTGTGACATATTATTTTCCTCATTCACATAAATTAGAACTTCTCTGAAATTTCTCTGCAATGATAGACCAAAGAATTTAAATTAAAAAAAGAATAAAAAAAAAAAAAATGTGTTGGTTCATCACCAGTGGCAGTACATGCCATCACCAAGAACTTGGGGGGAGGGAGCAGACATTTTATTCCAAAATTACCGATTCCAATGACAACCCCTGAATGTCACCCATTCTGAACTGTCACTAAATCGTACATACAGAGAGTACATTTATTATAAATGCAGATTGATTCTGTTTTCTTGTCAACAAAGGATCATGGTTGGGTTATTTACACTGAAGTCAATTCACTTGTTACATGTGTAAGACCATGTACACTCATTTCTAGATTGGTTACAAGTAGGTTAAACAGGTCAACAAAGTGGTTTCAGTTGATTGTGGGGGAGGGAAGTGTGTAACCACAAAAGTCAAGTCATGAAACCCAACAGACAGTTAAAATAAATATGTATTTCATTGCTTTATTAGCAATTTACAAGCACCCATACAACTTTTTGATTATTTCAATGTCTAACAATTTATGTACAAAATGGCATCTGATCTTTTGAGTTGTAACTGGATGCAGCTACAGACATTTTGCCAAATCATGTGTACAACTTGAAAATATGTAAAATCAATGTAGAATTTGTTTTCAAATTTTATAAATTATGTTTTAATTATATGCAGTATAGGTGAAAACAAAGACAGTTTAACATGTCACAATAAGGAGATGCTTGATTACAGTGTCACTATCATTGTCAATTTATCATTATATTTTTGTTATAAACTTAACCTGAAAGTGAAGTATAATTATTATAAATAAAGATTAAATTAATTGTTGTACAAGACTTAATACCAAGAGATAAATACCAATGTTGGCTTCATTTAAATCTGAAAAGGGCAACCAATTATCAGATTTGATCCAGTGGATATAATTACATTTAATTTTGTTTGAATTGGGAATTATTTACTTTTTGACAAAAACTCTTCTGCGGGGTCAGTGGAAGATGGAAAGCACGGATGCAAGCTTTCTTCCAACTTTATCATGTAGTAGTTATAAGCTTGTTTTCTAACGAAAGGCTAATTAGCTGAAGGAAAGGAAAGGGGAAATATTTATATGGTCTTCCATGCTTCAGTGTCTTCAGTAACCCCCAACTCTCCCAAACAATTTAACCCACACTTCCTGCTCTTTGAATTTGCAGCCAAGTTTAATCCAGTTACTATACATGTAGTCCCCTTCTACCCTAAATCAACTTTGTGACTTTATGCCCATAATAACGCTGAATAGGTTGATCTGGCTACCTACAACCCTGGCAAACTATTTTCATATGAGTGATTTTTAATGTTGATTTATCATCTAGTATGGTTTTGAAAAGCATGTGTTGGGCTAGTGTCAATATTTAAAATAAAAAACATTGTGTTCCAAGTCACACTTAATTTCTAATTTATTGCTTAAATCTCACAACTTTTCCAAGTTCAACAGCCAATATCTCAAGAACTAAATGACCTATTAGAAAACAAAAAAACAATTGAATTCCTTACATTAATAGCTTGTAATTCTTGTGAAATGAGTTACCATAAATGCTTGCCAATGGTTCAATTAGTGGCACACGAAGTAACGATTTTACAAATTTTAAAAGGTCATATCTCATAGCTTCAATTTGATGTATAAGTTGACAAATTTGTAATTTTTTCATAATCATGAGGTCATATATGACCTTCAAACCACCTAATGTGACCTTTACTTCCTGTCCAAACAGGAAGTTCAAATTCAACACATTCTAACGCAAAATTGATATGTCTTTTGAATATGAAATTGATATTGTTATTATAAAAGATGATAAACCCTTGCACAATATGATATTGACATCATCGATGATAATTTGATTGAACCGGAAGTTGACTCGAACACCGTGTGTTTGTTCTAACAAACACTTAAGCTCTAGTTGTACATTGGCTTTTTCCCCCCGTCTGATTGCAGCTCTCTACAGACAGATCATCATGAACCGTATTCTGTTCTCAATGCTGTTCGTTTCAGCAGCTTTAATTAGCTATCTGCCACTTACAGCTGGAGGTAGGTTTTCTTTTTTCTTTTCTCTTTTAGCCACAGTATATGCGTTATTTAGCCAGAGTATAATTCATGCGTTATTTAGCCAGAGTATATGCGTTATTTAGCGACAGTTATATGCGTTATTTAGCCAGAGTATATGCGTTATTTAGCCACAGTATATGCGTTATTTAGCCAGAGTATATGCGTTATTTAGCCAGAGTGTATGCGTTATTTAGCTACAGTATATGTTTTTTTTTTTTTAATTTGCCAATTCAACTATAGGCCTACATTTCTTCAAAAGACATTCTTCAATTCTTGAAAAGGCGTTAGAGGGAAAAAATGGTGGACGATTGTTACGGTATTCAGTGACTTTGAACAAAATGGACTCACGCCTCGGGTATTATGTTCAAATTCAGAAAATCACCGACATCGTGTTAGTTTTCCACGGAAATAAAAACTATTGTGCGGTTTTAGTGTCATATTCTTGTTCACTGGCTCGTGAGTAGTATGGGAGGGCCGATTGCCCCTTTGCTCCTCTGCTCCCTCAATTCCCTCAATTGCTCCCTCTGCTCCCTCAATTCCCTCAATTACTCCCTCTCAATTCCCTCAATTACTCCTCTCAATTCCCTCAATTGCGCCCTCTGCATTTTCCCTCGAAGGAGCACGCCCTCAAACGGACAATATGGATGTGTGTGTGCGTAACTTAACAATTATTATGCTGTCTGCCCTTGCCAATTACGATGTCTGCACAGGACACATATGAGATCTGCTCTTGCTACAACCTGGCAATTATGATTTCTGCTCACTGAAGGTGTATGTTTTATGAGTAGAGTACGATTTAAAGCATGTTGATAATAAAATAATTTCAAGTTGAAACAAGTGGTTTAGTAACAAAAACTGCAGGAAGCCGTTATTGCTGACTACATTTTTCTAAGGAACGATCAGTTAACACCAAGTGACAGAATGCATTATCACGCAACGGTGCGAGCTGCTGTCGTGAAAAAACATATTTATATAGTTTTAATCATTTATATTTATGATTATATTCTAATTAATAATTAATAAAGTCTGGTGTGATAAGTGTGTTTGAGTGAACTGGGTCCTAGATTTCACGTATTAGTGTTTCGTCACCGAGCAGGTAAGGGCAAGCTAAGACGTGTTGACATCGTGATGAATGGAGTTGTCTGTGTGACGTCACGGACAAGTCTGGGCAAGTCTTTACGTAACCATTGTGTTGCGCTCTGAATGTCAATCGTCCATTGTGCTGTGTTTTGATTGGATAATAAAGTTTAACCCGAAATAATTTACTCTGCCAATTTGACTGTTGGTGTCTGAAACTAATAAAAGGATAACTGTTTCACCCTTACGACTCATTCCATACCGCGGACGACCGCAGAGAGAGAGCTGACTTCTGCTAGAATATACGTTGGTGTATAGTGTATCTCCAATAAAATGGCTGAACTTTCCAATCTTAATTCAACCTACGATGCAGTATCGATGTCAGTAGCGCCGCCAACTTCCCCAACGTCTCTGTTGGATAGTGGACCGTTTGACTGTGTGAAAAAACTTACACATGAGCAAGTCAAAAGCGGATGGCGTGAAGCGTACAGTTCGACTGAGGGTAGATGTTACTTCACAACATATTTACCAGAGAGGTGTTTGGACCATCCTACCACCATACCGATCCAGCGTGAACAGAGAAGACTGGTTGACTCAACCGGGTGGACATTCTGGTGAAGGAAAGGACACCGTCAAGAGAAGCTACAGCGCAGACCCCGAAGAGGTGGACAACTAGAAGAATGCCAAAAGATTCAAGATCGGAGGTGAGCGTTACGCTTATGTAAAACGTTTCAAGGGGCGCCCCTACGTTAATATCAGAGAGTATTATTGGAACATGAACAAGACCCGATTGCTGGCTGGGAAGAAAGGGTTGAATCTTACCACCGAAGAGTGGATGATGCTGGCCGGACAGAGCGCCAACATTACCAAAGCCCTGGGAACAGTGTAAACACAGCTCTTTATTAACTTTTCTTTGTTTACTACTCATTGCAGATGACATTGAATCACCCGCCAGCGTTGATATCGTAGAAGACGCATCACCCACCAAAATGGTTATCAAAATAATTCTGACCAATATGGTTACGGATAACATACTAAAGCTCGTGTATGCTGCTCAGGAACAACTAAGTTGTGAAGGATGTGAGAATAACTGGCCGAGTCTGTATGATCATGAGTGTGCGTTTTTCGGTATGCATCCGCCATGCCGTCTTTATGACTATGTATCTGATTATGACGAAGAAGCGGCGGAGATTGTAGACGCGGACAAAGTTGTTGACGTTCTTGATGTAGTCAACACCTATCTAAATGTTAGTGAATCAAGCGACGAGGGATTGAACATTAATAAACATTCTGTGATTAGGGAAATCCTAAATGAGTGGAGGGCGGACCCTGACGACATTACCCGTTCGTTCTACACTCTAAAAACTCCCGGGTCAGATTTGACCCAGAACGGGTCAAATCTGACCCGGAATCCGGGTTCTATTTGGCGCGACCACTTCCGGGTCAGAATGACCCTGAAAATTTGGTCAACATTTTTGACCCGGAACTGGGTCATTTCAACTGACCCTATTCCGGGTCAAGAAAATAATAATGACCCAGAATTGGGTCAGCTAAAATAACCGGAAATCCGGGTCAAAGGTTGACCAAACTTTCCGGGACATAATGACCCGGAAATGCCCGCGCAATATAGAACCCGGATTCCGGGTCAATTTGTCGACCCGGATTCCGGGTCACATGAGATAAGCATGTCCTCCATGTATTACGTAGCATTATCTGTGGCAAGCATTTTGAAATAGTGTACTGAATTGAAATTCATACAAATTAAAGTCTTAATTTTACCACCACATTAAAAAGTGTGTTCATTCTCATTGCAAATTGCCATAAATAAATGCTATGTTTATTTAGGAACATGCTTACCTTGTCAGGGTGCCCAAGCACTGGAACAGCACATTTGAAAACTGTTAAATGAAAGAAACAAATGAACGTTTAATGATTTCACATTGGTTAAATCAGTTTATTCAACAGGTTTTGCAAACACACTATATGTATGTACATATTTAATAGCATTATACAATGACATTGCTTCGTTTTGTGTGTTATGCAAACAAACAGTTTGGTTTTGAGATTGTCAGTTTTAAAGCTCATGTATCAGATCACTTCCACTTGGGGGAACTGCAAAATAGTTGGTTGGTCGGTCTGGCATCATAATTCCACTCTAAATTTATGCACAATAATAGTTTTGTTCACTTGTTGTCTGTGCATGAGTTTTTAAAAGTTTAACTTTTACTCCTAACTTTTTATGCAATGATGTATTTCTTGCATCTGGGATATTAAAGTTACTGAATTTGCACTTTACCGACGACTCAGTGTTTTGCGAGGTCTGCGGAAAAACCTGAGGCCGCTTGGGTGGGACTCAACCTGTGACCTTCCACATCCTCTCGCCATCAGGCAAGCTCGTTGGTCGAGTGAGTAAGATGTCTGCTCTAGAATGTGGAAGGTCGTGGTTCAGTCCCACCAAGTTGCTTGTGCCAGGGTTACCCCGCAGACCTCGCTACCCCTGTAGCGCATCAGTGAAATAACTAACCTGAAAAAGTAAGAATATCTGTGCATTTGGGAACACAATTACACACCAAGTTATTAACCTGGGAAAATGTTGTCAAGATATGTGGAACCTTTATAAAAGAGTATTTGGTTTCAAAGTTTTTAAAATGAAGACTTTAAAACGTTTTTCTGTTATTAAAACACTTTTCTTGTCTCTTTTCTCGTCTTTTTTTTATTCACTAAAATAATCTAGTTTTTAATAAACACATCACAAAACTAACTTGAAAAAAATTAAAAGGATGTGAGACGTACTAAATAACAATGTTTTTTTTAACACCTTATAATTATTTAACAATTAAACAATTTGAAATAAACATATTGCATTTTCCGGTATATTTTTAATTTATTTATTTTCTTTAAAAATAGTCTTTTGGAACGCCGCAAAAAATGGGCCACTTGCTCGATTCCGCTACCGACGTCACATCCATTACATAATATACCCATGGGGTGGACTGAGCCATTTAACAGTTTAAAAATAGTTGTCCTTTGGAATGCCCATGAATAAATTACGCCATGGTGACATCGGTGGTGGAATCGAGCAAGTGGCCTATTTTTTGTGGGCGTTCCAGAAGACTATTATTTTAAAGAAAATAAATCAATTAAAAATATACCGGAAGACGCAACATGTTTATTTCAAATTGTAATATTGTTAAATAATTATAAGGTGTAAAATAAAAGCATTACGATTGAGTACGTCTCACATCCTGTAATCAATAGGTGTTAATTTTCGAAAAAAACAGCAAATAACTTTTTTTCTGTTTATCTGTGATTTTGCTATCATTCCTAACGTGCCTAAGCTGTAGCACCAGTAGTCATTTGGAGGTCTTGAGAGAAAACGTTCTGAATGATAAGGAAATATTTATCAGGATTGGTACTGGTATCAACTTAGTCTAGATTCGTTGGGTCCAGTCAAAAAATTCCTCAGTACTATCATTGTTCTAACATGTTACAAAAATACCTTGAATAACCTAGATGTGTCTTAAGGTCCTGAAAAAACAATTCCCATGAAGGTACAGACTGCCACAGATAGGATAGGTCTATATAAATTAATTTGAAACATACATTAACTCCTTTGGAGAATAGATCATCAACCTCAACTCCTGGCCATTGGATTACAAAGTTATACAGACTCTGACACACCTCGTAGCGGTAGCACAAGTAGCTGTTTGTGTAACACTTTTGTATGACAAGGGTTCAATGGTTCCAATCTGGAGTAAAAACGGTGGAAAATTTATTTTAAAAGTGTGAAGGTTCAATACTTGTTTCTAGTTATGATATGATGGGCTGTATACAATGACATGTACAATTTATACTAAATAAGATACATGTATATTCAATATATACCGATACCAATGTATATAATGTTGAAGTTTTTCTAGAAATTGAAATTCCTAAATTGTTATTCATAATTAAGATTCTGCTAATACAATCTCAGCTTAGATGGTGATGATACATGCCTAAGAATTCATGAGGCTTACAAAATGATGGCTAATCAATCACTTATTCAATGTAAAAAGAAACAATAAACATTTTAAGCTTTCTCAATGCATGCTAGGAATTGAACGACAACACATCTTTACAAATTTGGTGCATCATTAGGCCTATGCCTGTACTTCAAATGATTTGCATGCTATGGGATTTGTCACCAGATTCCCAGAATGCACTTTAAAATGCAATAGGTTATTAACAGTCACATCCTTACCGGTCAATAAATGACTTGGTGGCATCCTATAGTGGCATGACTATGAGTTGCCTTTTGCCCTTCAACCGCCTTAACTCTGATGGTGAAGATGGAAGGAACAAGGTTGCTCCTCACTGCAAACTCACAGTCTGGGCTATCTGTGGACAGTAAAATAATTGAATAAGAAATATTTTCAGTGGCTAATGATTTTTGTGTATTATAGAGCCGATTAGGGATAGGCTGTGCCAGGTATCCGGATGAATGAAACTGTCATTACCCGGTTCCATTTTTCAGTTCCAATTACCTGTAAATGACTTTTTAAACATTGACTAAACATTTAAGCCACACAAATGGAAGTCTCCAAATTTTTGTTAACATTTTTTGTGTTCAAGTCATTTGTAATATTGAGGCGGGAAAAGTATTACAATAAGTCCACATTTATTAAGACTCTAATTAAACAAGAGAAACTTGTGTTCATATTGGTTATTTTATACATTCGGGAGTATTTAAGTGTTTTACAATTTATTTACGGGTAGCCGAAGATTCCCCTTTTTGGGGTATCCGGTTCCTGAAATATAAACCAAAAACACACAGCCTTAAGTAATATTAGTTTTCCAAACTTAATCTGCCCATGTTCCTGTTTTTCCATTTTCTCTTTTTTTCTGTGGGGCATGGATTTATCAAAAATTAATAAATAATTGTTTGAATGCAGAAAAACTTTACATGATGTTCATCATCCTGACCCTTAAGTAGTGTAAACTGTAGCAAGCATGATCAACCATTGATCTGAAATATAAACATATCATGTAAAAACAAAATTACATGTAAATGTTTTCAAAGAGGGATGAAGAATAATGGGTCATGCTAACAAAACACACATAAGTCAGAAACCCCTCATGTTATTAATAATATTATCAGGAAAAAATAATGCAATTTCAGAAAAATGCCTTTAAGTTAGGCGTTAGAATAGAATATAATACATGTGACCTCTTCCCTCCTCCATGTGACATTTTCATTATCTCAATAAAGGTGGTGATTGTTTCAGGCCTACTTATAGTAAGAAAAGTGCAAGTATAAACTGCAGTGCAGCAACCACCACGATAGGAAATACTGATATGCCAAATTGCCTACTAACTAGTAACGTTAGTAGTACTGTAACATCCCCCATGTGTGTGTGTATTTTGTTAATAAAACAGC
>CM055818.1:52904117-53015477 GCA_029582265.1 Zoroaster sp. YZ-2022 | reverse complement strand
TTAGACTGGAAAGGGGATCAAATTATTAAACTCACAAAAGTTTTGAGGCTTTTTCCAAAACGATTAAAACCCTTTAATCCCCGGGCTGAAATAAAAGTCTGCCCCCGACTTGCTGAAAAAGGAAAAAATTAAACCAGCTCCGTGGTTTTATAGAACCCCGCTCTAGACGGGCCCCCCTCCAACAACTGTTCACAATTATGGGGTAAATGAGGCTAAAACACTACCGGGGTTCCCCCTTAATCCACCCAACCCTAAATTTCGGAATCCCTCTAATCGATACTGCATTGCGTTACAAATAAAATGAGCATTGCATCAAATGTCCCCTCATGTACTTGTGTAATGTTGTCTAAGAAACCAAATAGTTTTTTGGTCATTAGGGGGGATATTTTGGGACAAAAGATTTTTTTGGGGAATGAATACAAAATAAACAAAAAAAAAAATAAAAACAAAAAACAGGGGGATGGTTTAAAGGTTTCTAAACTTTTTAAAAGGGGAGATGTCACGATTTTTATTTTCAATGGGGAAAAAGTTTTGGTTTAGATGCTTGGGTAGTGGTGGGATTTAATTGGAAGAGGGGTCTTCACATTGCTAAAACTAAAACCTTTTTTGTGGTTGATTTTGGGAATCATTGATTTATTGTTAAACCCCTCTCACAGGTTTATTCATCATATTTTCTTTTTTTTTGTATTTTTTAAATTTTTTAAAATTTAAAACTTTTGTTTTTTTGTATCCCAAAGTAAAAACAATAGGTTTTCCTTACATGTTCTTTTGCATGTGTCCATCCGCCGTCACATTTTAAATATTCATGGATAATTTCATACTTGATTTGGATTAGTCTTGGTCATAAAAGGCAAATTTGCCCCATGAGGTGAAAGTTCAAGAAAAAAAAAGGTACAATTCTGTCAGAAATGATGAATGAAAATATTTATTTAAGCCCTTGGGGTCCGTTAACACGTATAAAAATGTTTTTTCCAAAATGTTGTCACTTTATTTACTTGGACACTTTGTTGTTTTAGTCCTTTTACACCATGGGAAAGGGGACTCTGTGTGAAAAGGGGACTCAAATGTTAAGTCACTGTTATTTACTTGGACACTTTGTTGTTTAGCCCTTACCCCCATGGGGAAGGACTCTGTGTGTTAAACCAAAATTTTAAGTCATTGTTACCCTTGGACACTTTGTTTGGTCCATACGTTTGGTCCTGTGCTTTTTGTTTTTTGGGGAAAAACCCCCATCCAAAATTAAAAATTTTTGGGATACTTGGGTCCTGTAAAAAATTTTTAAAAACCAAAATACCCCCCAAATGTAAAAAATAATTAATTAAACCCAAAATTACATTCTTGTTTTATTGGGAAGCCCAAGGGGATTTTGGGATTTTATTTTAAAAAACGACTGTATCCCCTTTCCCCCCACAACTTTTTGTTAAAAAAAAATTTTAAATTTCCATTTGTGTGGCTTTTTGGTCAGTTAAATTTTAAACGTCTTTTTGAGAAATTGGGAACTAAAAAAGGGAAAACAGTTTGGTCGGTACCCAGGCCCGGAAACCCCCGGCATGGTCTTAAAAAGACCTTTTGGGAAGGACCTCATTTTTTTTCTTGAAGGTACCAATGTTTTGGCAACTTTTTTATGGTTTGATCACTTTTAAAGGGAAAAAGTAATTTTGGCTAAATATATTTTCTAGTATACAAACATTAAAATCTGTTATTCTCTCCTTTGGGATTTTTTTTGACTTAAAGAGGGGGGCCCTTTCTGAACAACAAGTAAATGACTGTCTTGGGGATGTTCTGCCTAAAAGAAGCCCCAATTTGTTTTAATTTTCCCTTTTTATGTTTGTTTGAGAAATTTCATTCTCTTTCCTGCTTTTTTTTAAAATCCTGTTTTGATCCTTATATCAGCCCAATTTTTTTCCCAAATTTAAAAAAATATATATAAAAATTTTTTAATTGGTTTATTTTACTGCCTTTCTGCCTTTCCCCAAATTTATTTATTACTATCGAGTTTTTTTTAAAAGGGCCCTTTTTTTATTAAAGGAAACCATCCCCCCAAAAATACTTGGGAAATTTTTTTTATTGCCCTTGGGTTTTTTGAGAATAAAATTAAAGGCCTGAAATTGCATTTCAATAAAAAAAATTGAAAGTTTTGTTGACATCTTAGTGGGGAAAAAAGGTGTTTAAAATCCCAACCCAAGGTTTAAAGGGTACCAGTTAGGCCAAAGGAAAATTTAAAAATAACAGGGTTAACCCGGGAAAAAATTTGGGACTATTCCAACATTTTAAGTTTCAGACCCATGAGATAGGAAAAAATGTTTTATTCACGGTATCTTTAAGATTGAAATTTTTAAAAATATATATATTTCATTAGAGCTGTTTGGAAAAATAAATTTTAAAATGTATCTGCCCCGGGAAAATGGGCCAAGAACCTACTAAACGGTTTTTACAAGTAACAGTTTGGTTAAACCCTTTTTCCTGTGATTCAGTAAAATTTTTTCTTTTTTTGAACTGAAAAAACAAAGGGCCCAGCCTTCATTGAAAAATTCCCCGAAGGGGATGTGTCTTTTTTTTGTTTTATTTTTGGTGGGTGTTTTAAATGAGGGGGCCCGGGGGGGTTTGGGTTTTCCCCTTTTTGCCTATAGAAAATTAAAATTTTTAAAAGATGTTTTTCCTGTGTTTTTCCATAAATTTTTCCTAAAAAAGAAACCATAAAAATGTTTTTTGGGGGAAAATCACGGTCCCCCCAATTGGATTGACTTTTTAACATTTGAAGGGTGTTGTTTCCCAAAAGATTAAAATTGTCATGATATTTGGACTTTTTGCTTTTTTCCCCCCCTTTTTGGGAGAAATGTTTGTGGTTTTATTGAAATTGGTTGGGGCCGAAAGGGGTCGGGCTCAACCAGGTCAAATTGAAAAGGTGTCTAAAACTCAACCAGGTCAAACATTTAACAACTAAAGGGGGAGGTGCACCTTTTTCTTCCCTGAAAAGAAACCAATTTTTAAAAACGCTTACATGTCCCTAACCCTTTGAAAAGTGTTTGGGGGAAACTTTTCAATTTTAAAAATTGAATCACCATTAAATTGATCCATTTCTAAAAAAAAAATAATAATAATAATAAACACTGTTTCGATTTTGGGACATTTTAAAACTGATAATTCTTGGATTGAATTTAAATGTTTCACATGTCAGTGACCAACTTCATTTTTTAAAAATGAACTTATTTAAGAATATTCATTCAGGCCCACTTTGTGCATTTTTTTTCCTTCGGGAAAAAGGGTGTGTGGGGGGGGGGGGGTATTCAAAAAAAAAGTTTGTGGGGCCCCCAAAAACCCCTTCGTGTTTTTCGGGACACAAAGAACATTTTCTTTTTCCCTTAAAAAAACACTCAAACATAACGTGCCCAAAAAGTATTGGCACAAAAAATTTCCCAGGAGTTCCCCTTGATCTTTGTCCTCTTTTTTGTTTTGTTTTTTTTGTGTTTTTTCCCTTGACGGAAGCAATTTTTAAAGGGGAAATTTTTGGACTGGACATAAATTAATGTTGTGAAATTTTTAAAGGAATTAACACTTCGAGGGCGGAAAATTTTAAAATTGGGAAAAATTTCCCCAGAAAAATTCCCTGCAAAGCCATTGAAAAGAATAAATTGTGTTTTTTTGTAGTTACTGTTTTTTTTTAAAGGATGGTCAAATGAAATTAGGTTTTTTTTAGGTTAAAAGAGAATTGTTGGGGAACCATTTGGAAGAAAAATAGGGGGGGCTTTTTTTTTGGCCCAAAATTTTAAAACCCCCTCCCCCAAATGGTCCGGGTTAGGGTAGGTTCTTTTTGTAGAATTAATTGTTTTTAGAGGGGGCCCTCTACATTATCAAGACAAAACATTTACTGGGATAAAACCCACCCTAAAAGTATTTACATTGACTTATGGATTTTACACACATCATAAATCTTTTATTCCCCCAGCTCGATAATCAAAATTTTAATAAAATTTTTGTACTTTATCAAAGTTGTATAGAAAAGACTCGGTTTTGGGCTGAAAATGATCAGGTTAATTTCCCCCCTTTAAAGGGGGTACTTGAAAAAGGGGCCTAATAATTTAAAAATTACTGAAAAGTCCTGTTTTCAAAATTATTTCAATATTTTTATTAATTGTTTTTTTATTTATTGTTTTTTAAAATTTTTTTAAAATTTTCAAATATGCCCTTTTTTTAAAAATTGGAATTAAAAAATTTTGATTTAGGCACTGTTTTTGAACCCTTCTTTATTGACTCTGCCTTATTTGTAGATTGTCTTTCAGTAACTCATTCTCAAACTATCCAAACATACCCAACCACTCCCAAAACGTTAATAAAATAACCTTTACTAATTTTTTGTGATTTACCATCCAAATTACAACTTGTTTTGCGAAATTTTCCATCATCTACCCATTTTTTTCCATGATTCAATTAAATGATTCACATCTCAAAAAAGGGAAAAAAGGCACTCAACCCTTTCGGGTTGTATCAACCAAGAAAAAATTTTTCAGTTACAACAACACTTTTTTTTTGGGATGTTGACTGAAAATGTTTTGTGTAAAAACCCCGATACTGTTTTATAATCCCTTTCATCAAATTATCTTTATGTTTCCCTTTTTCCCCAGTTAAAAATATCAGCAAAATTAAAATTTTAAACCATAGATGCCCAAAGGCATCATACCGTCCTAAACACAAAAACAAATTTTTGAAGAACTTTGAAAAAAACCCAAAAACCAAAAATAAGTACAAGAAATTTGCAACAAACAATGGTCTGATCAAAGTTGTCGTCGGGTTTTATCAGAGAAGTTTTCTGATGCAAAACCCAATATCAAAAAAACCTGGAACATTATAAATTATATTTTTAAAAAACCCCCCCAATACTCGGGGGTTTTTTTAACCCCAATGGACAAATGTTTAAAACAAGGCCCAAACGAAATTAAAAATAAATTATTTAAACAAACCAAATTCCCCTTTTTTGCAGGGAATTTTTGCTTTTTAATTTTCTTTAAAAAATTCTGGGAATTTTTTGGGCCCCCCAAATTTTAAATTTAAAACCAAAAAAAACTGATATTTTTTCCACATCAGTTTGGGATTGTTAAAAAAAAATAACCAAGTTTTTAACCCTTTTTTTGGACCCAAAAAATCAAATAAAATATCCTTTTTCCCGGGGTTTTTTTATTTTTTTGAACAGTTTAATGTTAACGCATCTATTTTGCATGTGATGATGATTAACCAGTTCCCCAAATTTCCCGGGAGATCCCTTATAGTGTCTTTTTTGTTTTTGTTTTGGTTTTTGATGAACAAAAAAATTGCATGATAACTTTACCCTTTTTCCCTAAGTTTTTAGTAATATTTCTATTAAAAAAATAGTCTTTACTATGTTTACCCTTTTCCTGAATTGTCTTCCGGTTTTGGTCTCATTTCCCCTTTGAAAGCCAAGAATTTAAATTTTGATTTTCCCGTTTTCCCCCCCTTTCCATGCCCCCAACTATAACCCTTTGGTTTTTTTGATTGTTGATTTTTAAACCCGGATCCTTAAAATTGAAAAACGATGGGGTCCCCTTTTTTTAAAAGTCCCCTTTCCCCCCTATTTTTTTTTTTTTTTCCAATTTAAAGAAATTTTTTTAAAAAAAAATAAATTAATAATATTGTTGGTTGCTTTTTGATATTCAACGAAACAGCAGACATATATTTTGACCCAAAAAACCCAAAACTCCCACTTTAAATTTTAATTTTGGTTGTAGTGAGATTAATTTCCAGTCAACAAAAATCGGTGGCACAATGCTGCGTGATTAAAATTAATAATAAATATTTAAAGGGACCCCGCAGATTTAAAACCTCAAATTTTCCCGGGTTTCAATTTCCGTTTGTTGGGGAGAGACCAAAGATGGAAAACAAAAAAGGGTTAAATTAATCCTTTCCCCAGCAGGGAAAAGAGGGCATCTGGCGTATCCACCCATGCCCCCCCAGGGTTTCAAAAAATTTACGGGGAAGGGAAATTCTCCTGTCTGATTTTTTTCCATTTTAACTCATCCTTTTTTTTCTTTTTTCTAAAAACCCTGCCCCCTTTTACCCCATTTATTCAACATTTTTTTCCGTTGATGTTTTTGGAAAAAAAAGTGGTTTACTCATTTTTTCTCTGCCCACATTATGTTAAATTTTTTAAAATTTTTTGCGAACTTTTTGTTTATTTTCATTTGATGATGATTAACCCATTCACCTAATTCTGGAGACCCCCTATAGTGTCGGGTTTTGTTTTTTGTCTGGTTTCGATGAACAATAAAATTCGGAAAACCTTTTTTCCATTTTAAATTTTCCCTTTCAAAAATAGTCTTCACTTTTGTTTATTCTTTTCCCCCAATTGTTTTCCCGGGGCTTGATTCATTTTCAAAATGGGGCCAAGAATTTAAATTTTGATTTTTCCCTTTTTTTGTCTTTCCTTCCCCCAAACCCAAAAGCCTTGGGTTTTCTGTTGTTGTTTTTAACCCGGACCCTTTTCCAACATTGGAAGACTGATGATGGGGCCCCCTTTTTTTAAACCCCACCTTTTCCGCCTCTATTTCTTTTTTTTTTTTTTCAATTTCAAAGAAATTTTTTTAATAAAATAAATTAAAAATTTTAAAAACCGTTTTGAATTCAATCAAAAACAGCAGACATATATTTTGATCGGCAAACAAAAACCCAGCACTTCAACAAATTTTTGCTTGTGGTGAGCCCATTTACCCAAAAATGGGGGAAAATGTCATTGATTGAAATTAATGAATAAATATTCAAGGGGATCGAGACTGTAGACCATCAAAATTTTCCCGGGGTTTCAATTTCCCCGTTTTTTGTTCCCCAGACAGAGCCCCAAGAGGGAAAAAACAAAAAAGGGGTTAATAATCCATTTTCAAAGAAAAGTGTGATTCGTATCCCCCCTTTTGAAACCCCATGGTTTAACTTAAAAGGGGAATTCTCCTGTCTGATTTTTTTTTTTCATTTTCCTCACCCTTTTTTTCTTTTTAAATAAAAAACTCCTGCCCCCCTTTTTCCCACCATTTTTTTAACATTTTTTTTCCGTTGATGTTTTTGGGAAAAAAAGTAGTTTCCAGTTTTTCTCCCCCACTTGTATCCAATCTGAGTGAAAAGTTTTTTTTTCCCTTTGATTTTAGCCAGTTATTGTATTGTTTGAAGGATTCTAATGACATAATCTTTTTTATTCCTGTTTTTTTGTATCTTTTTCTCGTTTTAATAATTTTTTAAATTGTTTTGACTTTTTTTTCCCCTTTCCCCAACAAACAAATAACAGTCATAAAGTTTTTTGGGGGTAACCTTTAAAACTTTTCAACCTTTTTTAAATTTGTCGTCTTTATGAATTCATTATTAAAAACCCCATTTTCCCCCTTTCCTGTGGGAATGGTTTGATAATCAAAACGGACAATTACTGTCCGGGTCAAGGGTCAAGAATAACGAAATTTTTTTTATTGTTATCCGAGGGGTTTCTGAAATTAGAACATAATCAATTTAACCGGGCTTTTTAAATTTCTTGTGGGGAAAAAGTCAACCCGGTTTTTTTTCTCTATTCGGGTATCAATGAGTTTTTTTTTTGGGAAAAATTTTACAAAAAGTAGAAATTACCTAATAATGTAATTTTTATTTAGGATATTTTTATCCAAAAAGGGTTCTCCAAAATTTAACAAAAAAAATTTTTTCCTTTGAAGCAAATTTGGGGCATAAATGAAATTAAGGGGTTTAAAAGTGAATGACACCATCAACTTCCCAATTTTGGGGCAATATTACTTCGTTTCACTGTGGTTATTCCCTTTTCAATGTTCAAAGTCTTTCCGTGAGTTTCACAATTGATTAGTTGGAATTTCATTTATTTGTTAAAAAAAACCCCTTCAAAGTGAGAAATGATTTTCAATACACAACACTTGAGTGCTAAAATTAAGAACCAACATCCTTTGGGTAAGTCCCCCTTTAAAAGTGTGACAAAAATGTAGAATAATTAACCATGAATGTCATCGCAAAATTATCAGATTGGGGTTCCAGAATAAAAATAAAAAAAAAAAAATGAAAAAAAAAAAAAAAACAAGAAATCTGCAATAAAAACTTCAAATCTGGTTTATCTCTTTATTTTTTACTTTAAATTACCAAAAAAAAAAAAAAGGGTCAGATCCCTTGAACAACAGCTTTTCCCCCCAAAAGGAAACCCTCTTGGAAGAAGCTTCTCAAACTTGAACACTACCCCCACAGCTTAAAATGAAAAGTATGCCCGGTAATTTTTATCTTGACCCCAAAAATATTAGTAAACGGTAAAAAAAAAGAAAAAAATTTCCGCCCTCAGCTCCCTTAAAGGGCCCAAAAAAAATAAAATCAATTTTATAGTTAAAAACAACTTGTTCGATGAAAGCCCCATCGGTAAATATTCATCAATGTTTCAGATTTTTTCCCGAAATCAACCCCGGGCTTTTTCAAGATTGTTAAACATTTATTTTTGCCGAGGTTCACTTATTGAAAACTAAAATTTTACAAAAACCCCCGAATTAAAAACAACATTTGAGTGAATCAAAAATAAAAAAAAATATAAGTTTTGTTTTTTTTGCTCTAATTAAAGGGGCATGATATGCTGTGACGATTTTTTTAATTGGGTTTAAACAACAATCCAAAAACCCCCCATAAAGAAAAAATTTTTTATATGGTATGTTTTTAAAGATTCGGAAAATACGTAGCCTAACCTTTATCCGTATAAAAAGTGGTTTTTTTAAAGTATTTTTTTAACAAAAAAAAAATGCATTCTAATTTTTTTAAATGGGGGGAAAACACAAACTTTGTTTCGTTGTCGGGGAACCAATTTAAAATTAATTTTCTTGATTAAAAATTTTCAAAAACTATGCTCTGGGGAAAGTTGTTTTGGTTTCAGATAAAGATGGAATAAAACCAAAATATGGTTGATAAAGAAAATTTATTTAAACAAAAAAACATTGGGAAAAATTGTCAATTTTCAGATTTTCAAAATGCATATGGGTGAAAAAACTGCCCTTGGTATCAAACAATCTTATTTAAAAAGATCCTGCCCGAGGGTTTCCCGAAATTTAACCCCCTTTTTTTAAATTGGGATCGACATAAAAATTTTGGGGACTTTCCCTCTATTGACCACATTTTTTAAACCTTATTCCCAAAAGTTTTTTTTAAATACGGAATTTGTTTTAAATTTGATTTAATCCAGATATGTTTTATAAATTTAAAAACGTTTGTTTTTGTTGCTGATAATGTTTTGCCCGGACTGGGGAAAATGCCCCTATTTTTACGAAATATGAAAAACACACCTTTTTAAATTTATTTTGTCGTCAATCGTAATTTAAAAAGGGAATCGTTTTCCGATGCTACGTGGGTTGCAACCCCTGGGATGAAACCAAACAAAATGACTTTTTGACCATCCCTTTGATCAAGAACGATATTGTTGTTGAACAGCCCGCATTCAATATATTCAGTTATAATATAAAATTGATTTGTTAAATATGTGGCTTTTTCCCCTGGTGAAAAAGCAAGGGGCATGGGATCGGAAAAAGGATCTACGTATGCTCCCACATACATTACCAATTTTTTTTTCCCGACGTTAATATACTCAAAAAATGAAAATGAGGGAAAAGAATTTTAACCCCCCCTGAGTGGATCAAAATTAAGAACAATCCTTTAAACCAGTGCCGTAAATCCGGATGAAAAATTTTTGGGGTTTAAAATTGGGCATTTTGTTGGATAATGTCCCGGGTCTCAAACGTCACTTCCCAAAAGGGGGGGCCCCAAAAACCCTGGACAAAAAACCCTTCTGTTTTTAAAAATTGATGTCCTAAAAAAAAAAAAAATATTCAAATGCAAAAACTTTTTTAAGAGAAGAAATATGCAAAAGGGAAAAAGTCCTTTCACTCATTTTCAGAAAATATTTTAAAAAAGAATATGGGTTGGGAAAACTGAAAAATCTTTCCAAAAAATGCTTAACCCGTGTTTCCAAAAATAAAAGACCCCCCTTTTAAATTTCCCCAAAAAAAATTTAATTTTAATTTTTATATTTAGAGGGAAAAGGGTATTAAAATGAAAACGTCTGGTTTCGTTACAAAAATTGAAACGGGATATGATTGGGAAGCGCAATAATTTAAGTAGTTTAACATTCCAACCCCAAAACCAACACGGTTTTTATGGGGTAAAAAGAATGGGTTTGGGAGTTAATAGTTTCATTAAAAACCCCGGATCGGGAAAATCAGTGAGCTTCTTTTAAACTTTTAAAAAGGTAACCCAAAAACCCAAATTTTTTTAACACATGGGGACATGACAGCTGCTGGCTGTGGGAATGACAACCAAGTACTGGATCTGATCTCAAAAACGCTCGGGGCCCCCCCCCCCTGGGAAAAATTTTTTTTTTTTGCAAAATGAAAAACCCGGGGGGATCCTTGAACCCGAAGATATCTAAGATGGAAAAAAAATTTGAGTTAAAACAAAAAAACATTAAACCAACTAATATGGGTTTTTTTTCAAAGTTCTTAGATTTTCCCAAAAACATTGTTTGGTGAAATATTAGTGATTAATAAAAATTTAAAATTTTTGCCCGCGCTATTAGGGTTTTTTTGGCTTTTTTTCCCCAAACAACCCCAAAATTTGGGTTGGAAAAAAAGGGGGACTTATATGGGGCCAAAAATTGGACAAAGAGATGATTCGAAAAAACCAAAATTTAATTCTGTAATTTGTTTTACTTGAAAAATTTAAAAAAATTTGCAAACCAGGGAAATTGAATAAAATGGCGAATTTTAAAAACCCCGGGTAATTTTATTTGGAAAATCTGAACCCGGGGGTTATTTTTTTATAGACCCAAAGAAATTAAAATTTTATTTTAATCTCAGTAATTTTTTTATTTTAAAAAAAGATGGATTTTAAAAACTTCCAAAAAATCTGAAATCACTTTAATTAAAAAATGACTATTTTAAACTAGATCGTATTATTTGTTTTGGATAAATCTTTCCCCGTATTCTGTAGATGGGGTTTTACCCCCGTTGGCATAAAGTTTTTCGTCCCGGCCAAGTTTTTGGATCCACAGCGACAAGGGCGTACGGGAAATTTGGACGGTGATTTTTGTTTTACTGTGGGGGAATTTTGAAAATTTTTGATTTCCCAGATTAAAATATCAGTCTTTTTAGGGAAAATTAAAATTATGGATGACAATGGGACTCCCAAAAAATCAACACAAAAACAAATAATGTATTTGGGAAATTCCTATCAAACCAAACAATGCCAAAAAATAAGTCAAGAACGTAAAAAAACTTAATTTTCAGGCCAACCCATCCCTAAATTTTTCTCCCACTCACCCCCCTGAATTTTTGTGACTGAGGTGTTCAACTTTGTGTATTATAAGTGAGAGATTTTAGACCACTCTCATTTTATATTTGTGTGTTATGCACACTGTCCCTTTAATGACTGCACAAATTTTGTTTTATTGGTTTTTGTTTCTGTGTCTCCCCCACCCAAAAAAATAATATTAACATAAAAAATATAAATTTTACTAGGTATTGACACATGACAAATAACGATGAAGGTATATTAAATGTAATACTATAACTATGTGTTAAACTAGATGTAGAATACAAATAATAGGGTTTTAAGGTAGTTAATTACGTAATGTGGCGAGGTTCAGTCAACTGAAACGTTGGTATAATTTATATTACACTTGTTTGTATAATAAGTGCACCCCATGCACCCAAAATAAAAATAGTGACCAAATTCATTTAGCCGAGTGAATGACCTCAGTACGTTGAGGTCATTATGCTTATTTTGCATGCCCGAAATGTTTATGGAAAAAGTAAGACTTGAACCATATAGTATATGATCAGTGAGTGCATAAAAATGGCCCAATATCATGACCCTGATGGGTTGTTGACTTAAAAGTATCTTTTGCTACACACCATTGTGATAAAATATAGACCATACACTGAGGGTTACTTCAATTGACACGACGATAAGGATTCTTGCAAAAACAAAAACAATGGCAATTTGAAAAGTTTTTTTTTCTTTTTGAGATTGTAAGGCGCCATTTCTACAGTTATTAATTGAGGTTTAATTTGTTTATAAAATAGTCGTAGGGTCTTTAAACCTTTAAAAATGTTAAAATAAATTTAAAAACTTCACATGCACAACAACTCCTTGGCATACATTGGTTTCAATTTCGGCACAATGTGTTTTCGGGTCATCAAACATGCACGTTAAAGGGACAATATCGTCACAATCAGAGCAGACTTTCAACAGCACATGGAATCGGCGTCCTAGTTTAAGAATGAACATAGTGACTGAACATTACTAGCCCCTTGATCAAGGCTGTTACCGTAGTGCGCACTACCACCACGGTATTCACACCCCGGCCTGTACCTATTGTTAGCCCAACACGGTGCGCTATCCCCATCCCCAGACACGTACACTGTACAGCGTATGCAAGATGTGGGCGGTTCATTTCTTAGCTTGACCCCATTTGATCCCCACAATAATAGCACAATACAATGCACTGCGCAAACACACGTAGCCCACCGGACTCCGTCTCTAGTATTCGCACCGTGCATGAGCTGTTGAGGTACATGTTGTTAGACCACTGCTTGGCGAAAAGGGCAGCGATAGCGCTCGCGTGTTTGGCGTATTTTGCAGTTGATGTATACGCGGGAATATCTCAAGCGATCAATAATAGCTGATGAAGCACACGCGCTTAGTACCGTAATGTACGCACATACGCACAACGCTCACACGACGCAAAAAAGTGGCTATCATCAAGACACTGCTAGAGGGCTAAAGACCGAAAGAACCCAGATTTAAAGACTCCAAGATGCTGGCTTTGTTTTCCAACAAGAGCCTGTCACCGATGACCACAAAATACTTTATTTTTCCAAGACTCTCAGCGCAAAGAGAGATATTAAAGAAACACACAGACACACAAATAATGCATTCTATAGCGTTTTACATTTTTTGCTTTAAACGCCACAGATTGGTGCCCTTATTAAAGGACCACGGCTACCAACCGCCCCTTTTAGGTACTAGTACAGCAGAGCAGTGGGGTGCGTGCAGTAAGTTGATTGAGTTTATACTAAAGATCGTATAGCGTCACATAGATCTTTTGGTTTACATACTACAATGTTCTAATCAAGAAGAGGGCGCTATGTATATTTTGTATTATTGAGATTGGTAACAAAAAATGCACAGTTGTGAATTTTTCCTCAACGGGTTAAAGTCCCAACGTTTCTGGACTGGAAAGGTGTTCGGGTTTTATCACGTTCTGTTTGTTCGTCTATAGAAACCAATTATTAAAACACCTTTCCTGAGATTTCCTGGATGACGACGAGGGTTTTATTTAGTTTAAATCTATCCATAGTTTCGAATCGTTACAATAATATTGTAACGATATATTATATACATGTACATGTATATATACATACATGTACATGTATATATACATGTTAAAATGTACATGACTTGTATATTGTATGCATGGATCCGTGTACATAATGTCATAGTGAATATGCGTTGGAGTTTGGATAGCTAAACGGTGCGGGCAAAATAATATTTGTGACCAAACCGTTTAAAAACGCCTTGATCAAGGCTAGAACATTGACCCATTTATTTCAGCAGCAACGGTCATGACCTTATTTATTTCGGGTATTATTTTCAGTCACTAAGTTAATCTAAAACAAGTACTCTGATTCCATGTTCCGTTGATCGTGACGATACTGTTCCCTTTAAGTTATGTACTGCGTGGATACAGTGCATGCAGTCCTGTTGGAACGAAAGAGGGCGTCATGTGTATACCACCCCGGTAAACAAACACAGTAACATGATCAAGATTCAAAAGTTTAGTTTGGATCTGGAATACAGACTTTGTGTGAACCATTCATTTGTGAGTACTGAATAATTTTAAAATTAATCGTTACACTGAGCATAAATGGGTTGATCACTCAGCAACCGCTATAACTACTAGTAATGGGTATTTAGAACCAAGTATATAAGCTAGGTTTTCGCAATTGTTGTACAAATTCTACCTTGGGAATGTGCAGTATAGAACTAGAAGAGGATAAAGGCTGGGGATATGGGAAACAAATTATATATGAAATTAAGTTTTTGCAACACCTGGGTTTTTACCAGGAATTGCTCCCCATGATGGATGTATATGCATGCAGTTAAGTATGCATTGATTATGACTGTTTCAGGTGACACCATGTAGAAATTCTCTTTGAATAATAATAATAATAATAATTAATAACATCTGTTAGAGTAGAATTACCACAGAAGGCGGCACCTTAGGGGACAGGCGATTCTAGGAGCACACCGAGATCTCATGCCATGGGACGGAAGCTAATTCGAGGTGTAATCAGTAGAAAGGAAAACAAGATCTTTCTTTTCGTTAAAATATGTAGTAATGCGAATAATAATAATAAATAATAATAATAATAATAATAATAATAATAATAATAATAATAATAATAATAATAATAAGTACATCAATGTGCGCACAATTCAAGCAAAGAATCTCAATTGAGTAGTACTTAGTTCTGAAAAGAACTGGGGTGTCAACTCGACGTTTCGATCAGTATGCTCTGATCGTTCTCAGGAGAATGCCGGACTCTTGAAACCGCTGCTGCTTAAGTAGGCTGCTGAGTGATCATCCCTGCTGGAGGATTAGTCTGCCGAGGCGCGCAGGCGGGAAACTGTAGACTATGGGACCAGGGATCCTAGGGTGTAAGGGAGAGGAGTGTGTGCTCACTGAACCGAATCAGTTGTTAACAAGCACAGGGAAGGAGGGTGGTTGGATCCTCTATATATCCCTATTCCCCTGCGCGCACCACACGGTCTATGGGATCCTGGCATCCCCACGACCTTCCGACTCGGAGTCTTGGAGATCTTCTACATCTCGCCCCAAACCCGCGCTTCAAGTAAACTCACGGGATCTGCCATATCCTCAAGGCAAACCCTCACACCCTCCGCTCGTGTGGACGCGTTCCAGAAACACACCGTCGTCAACCTCCAGCCAACGCACCTCACTCCTATCGAAACATCAGTATTGTCACTGGAATGAATTTCTGCCCCCACACCCAAATCCATCTCCAACGGAAGAAATCATCCAGTCAGTTGAAATCCAGCCCTACGACGACTCAACAAAACAGCAGCCGATGACGTCAGGACTACAGATGAGCGATGTTCTGCGTAAAGCCAAGCCAGCTAAGCCCAACCTCTCCAAGGGGAGAACTTTCTGCTTTACGGGACATCTGACGAGACAGCTCCATCCACATCCTCATGCATAGACAAAGGCAACGCTACAGTCATCAAGTGGACCGAGCACACACACCGACAAGGTAAGTCACATTTTATTATCCGATTCATACCGCCCCTCAAGAAGAACCCCATCCCATCCATAGAGAAAGAGTTGCTAGCAAACCTCAAGTCTCCCACCGTGCCGGTGGTCTCTCCATCCAACTCTACCGACATCTCAGACCATCCAGCTCATCCTGCCCTAGGTTCTTTTGGCCAGCCGAAGATTCACAACCGGATGTTCCTCTCCGCCCTATTATCGCCTCCAGAGGTTCTACCCTACGTACAACACAGCCCGTCATTTAGTTAAGATCCTCCGACCCTTGGTGGGTCTCACTCAACACCATGTGTCTAACTCCAGTCAGCCTGTTGAGATCACCCAGGGCCTCACATCAACCCAGCGACATCTTTGGAAGGTTTTGATACACCTCCTATTCACCAATGTCCCAACCAGAGACATGCCTCCTGCATGATAGGGCAGACTGTACAAGATCTTTCTCTGATGATCGCACATCACTCACCCTCCTGGACCAAACGCATGATTTGCTACCAACATGTGCCTTCAAGTTGTTTTCAGTTTCAGGTGTTCTATGAGCAGACAGTTGGGACCTCATGATCTCCTTTATCCCCTGTCCTTGCTGACATTTTCATGGAAGAGTTTGAAAACTCTTCCTCAACACCGCCGACCTCCCAACCCAAGCTGTGGCTCTGATACGTGGATGACACCTTTGTGGTTTGGCCACACGGCAGAGACACACTCCAGGATTTTCACAACATCTAAACCAGCAACACCCGAGCATCAAGTTCACCATGGAAACGGAAGAAGATGACAAGATCGCGTTCTTTGATGTTGGGATTTAGCAATGCAGACGGTTCCCTACACCACAACGTCTACAGAAAGTCACACACAGGATCCCGGTACCTGAACCAGCGCTCCTTCCATCATCCAAGCATCAAGTCATCGGTCAACCGCACGCCCGTACAACGCGCTACAACATTTGTGACAAGGACAGCCTTCCAAGGAACTACAGCACATCCGAACTACCCTCAAACGCAACGGTTACAATCCTAATAAGATCAGCACAGCGAAGCCGGTTCCAAACTCCAAAAGCAAGGTAAGTGATCTAACACTTTCTGCTTGTCTCCCCTATCTAGGTTCGACGTCTCAAACCACAACGCATCCTCCGACAAAGCAGGCATCGATGTGTTCCACTCAGCCCCCAGCAAACTCCCAAAGGACTTCTAAGATACCCACAAGGACAAACCGGACCCAAAAACAACAGAAAGTGGGAGTTCACTGGATCCCCTGTGAGTGCGGTAAGGTGTACATCGGGAAACAAAACGCAATCTCCCCATCAGATTGAAGGAACACCGAGCACACCGGCCGCAGAGGAGCCAGAAGTCCGCCATCGTCGGGCACCTTGCACATCAAGGACCACCAAATCGACTGGCAGGCAGCCCAACTCATCACACCCATCGACGCATGGCACCCCAGACGCATCAGAGAGGCCATCGAGATCGTCAAACGACACTGTGCCAATAGGACATCGGTTTCTTCATCAGCGACATTTATGCGACCCATACTACAGACTGAAGGATCTTCATATCCAAAGTCCATAACCAACCCCAGACTCCGAGGGATCCCTATATCCCAAGTCAACCACCCTCCTTCCCCTGTGCTTGTTAACAACTGATTCAGTTCAGTGAGCAATACCCTCTCCCTTACACCTAGGATCCTAGTCCCATAGCGTCTCACAGCTCTCCGCCTGCGCGCCTCAACGAACTAATCCTCCAGCAGGGGATGACCTCCAGCAGCCACTTACAGCAGCAGTTTCAAGAGTCCGGCATTTCCTGAGGACGATCAGAGCATACTGATCGAAACGTCGAGTTGTACCCCAGTTCTTTTCAGAACCAATTACTACCAATTGAGATTCTTACATGGTGTCACCGCACTAGTTCATTTTATCATTCTCACCCGCAAAGCTACAAGTTTTACCCCACACACACAATAATAATAATTAATAATAATAATAATATTAATTAATAATAATAATAATAATAATAATAATAATAATAATAATAATAATAATAATAATAATAATAATAATAATAATAATAATAATAATAATAATAATAATAATGTGGATTTATATGGCGAACGTATCCACCAAACTGGTGCTCATGGGCACACAATTTCGCTCATCGGCCTTCATAAATCATTCCCTGTAACCATCTCAGCACTCCCCTGATATGAGGAGTATACAGCTCAATTGTTGCCATTTCAGCGCATATGGACCAATCAAACACAACAACCAACCTGGGCCCCTCATAACAGGTACCCATTTAACCCTGGGTGGAGAGAAAGGAATTATCGTAAAGTGTCTTGCCTAAGGACACAAGGGCACCCTGTCTCGGTTGAGATTCGAACCCACACTTTCGACGAGAGAGACTCAGCCATCAGAATACAAACTGATGCACTAAACCGCTTGGACCTAGCACACCCCAGAGTTCTGTAAACAGTTCTGAAAAGAACCCGGTTGGTTACAACTTGACGTTGGTGATCAATAGTATGCTCTGATCGTCTTCTTCCTCATAAATGTTTAAAAGACATTTTTGTTACAGCTGTTCTTGAACAAAATCTTTATCTCTTTGAAACAAAGCACTACTCGAAAGTATATAGTCGTGAGTTTATTTATTTCATCGGACTGACTGTACAAAGTTAAATGTGTTTCAGTGAAAATCAATTTTAAATGAATGTTATCAACTTCAGGACCATCACTGATGGGGAATATCAAGATTTTTTTGTACAAGTCCAAAGGGGGAATTGGAAACTAGATTGTCAGGTTGCAAATTTATAAATGTTATTTTTGGCAGCTGCGCAGCAAAATTCAAACCCAACCGATTTTCAGCAGTCTTGATTTGTGAAGGCAAGGGAGAATTAGTGAAATATTATACAGGTCATCTTTCATATTGGAAACAAGTTTATAAGTTATATCATAGATGGGTAAAAAAGAGACCCCCAAAAGCGGGATTTTAGGGAATAGCCCTCCACATTTTTTAGGATTCTTGTTGATGTAACCATGGGAAACACAAATCCCCCTTAAACCCTTTTCCCCCCCTACCAATGCCCCTGCCCCCTCATTTGAAAAATTTTGTAATAAATTTTATTTTTTATAATTTATAAATTTAAAGAAAGGGCGAAGGACGGGAAGTCAAAAAAATAAGAATTTTATCAAATAAAATTTTTGGTTAAAATAAGCCCCAGAGCAGGAGTAATAAAAAATGCTAAATAGGAGGAAATGTGGAAAAACGCCCAGATCCAGACATTTTTGAAGTTTTTCCCTTTTTAAAGTTTTTGCGAGAAAATTCCCAATTTATGTCTAACTTTCGAAGTCAAAAAAATTGGATGTTGGGAAGTTATCATGATGAATTTTTGCAGGTGGTGAATCTGCTTTAAAATGAATTTTAATTGACGAGCGGGGTTTGAACCCAACATCTGGTAGGCTTAGGTTCCCAGCGGGTACCGTTCTACCGTTTCCAAATTGAGAACGAACCGCGGTTCCCCTTTAAAAAAACCCGGTTGCAGGGTTTCCCGGGAACCGGCCCTTTCAAATACCGGTTCCCAGACCCGGGTGGGGCCGAGTCCCAAGGGCTGGGAGCACCCAGTCAGACCCCTCCACAAAACCCGACGGGGACTAACCCCCAATTGAAATACCATTTTTCGAGTCAACTCTAAAAGGCAAAACCGGCCCCAGTCAAAATACCCTTCTTTTTGTAGTGACCGAAAAAATTTTAGACTGCAGCAAATTTGTAAGGCCCCAAAAACACCGATGCAAACGCAATGTTTGGCATTATAATGCATTTTTATGTTGTTTAAATTGGGTTTGGATATTTTGTTTGGAATGTTGTTAAAAATTTTGTTAAAATGTTGACAGCACGTGTCTTGAAAGTGGGGAAAGGGGGCCCCCGTAATATGGTTTAAAACGGACGAAGAATAGTCTGTTTAGTGTTCTTTATTATTTTAAAATTTTAAAGAGGTCTGGTTTTAAGGGGGGGTAATGCATAACCCCGTTTATAAATTGGCCCCAACATGGATACTTTGGTCAGATGTTTTAAATGTTGACCCGTCCAAGAATGGAATGACCGGGGCCCCTATCAACAATCAATCAATTTATTGATTTACCTTTAAATCAGGGCACACTCAAAAGGCACCCAAAATATACAAAACATAAACAATAAATATAAAAAAGACAAAACATAGTACAAAGACAAAAGAATAAAAAAAAGGAAAAAAAAAAAAAAAACGCAGCGGGCAAAAGATGGAAAAAAAAACTTGTCAATTAATTACAATTTATAGCATTCAACAAATTTTCGCTCACCCCAAGGGTTTAAAAAGATTCTTACATGATGTATCAAAATGTTTCAAGTGTGTTATCAATTAAACTTTTACCTTATGGATAATCTTGTGACGAAGTATATGTTGCTGTTTTCAAATGTAATTTCAATACATGAGGTGTATGGTCCCTTGATGGGGGTATAATTGGTTTTTTTCAACCCCCTAAAGCAGGGCATGAAAATTAAATTTAAAACCATGGATTACTACCACGTTGTAAGTTGTTTCAATTGGGGGGATAATGAAGAAAATTTAATTTTATTAACTTTTCTAAAAGTTTTTTTGTTTCTGAAACATATTTTAAATTTAAACAACATTATCATCCCCATTTATTTTTGAAAATTGAAACCCCTTCGTTTCTATCGGGGACAAACAAAGTTGAATAGACCGTATTTTTTATTTTTCTGTAACTTTTTGTTTTCTTTAACTTTAAACCCGTCCGACTCGAACAGTTTTTTAACCGAACCTTTAAAAATTTGGGGGAACCCCAACCCTAATCTGGGTTCCCGTGGTATTGGGAGCATCTCAGGCTCTGTGTTGGTTCCCCCTTTTTGTCAATATCTTTTTTTCCCGGGGGGCACTAAGCTCAAAAGCCATTAAATTTTTTTGGAAAGAATGTTGTATCCGCCCCCACTTTTTGGGTTTTGGGTTTTTTTTGAAACCATAACATTTAAAAAAAATCTTTCTATCGTTTTTTGGTGGTAAAAAAACTATCTTTAAATCCATTTTTATGAGGGGGACTTGTTTTCCTTCAAAAATCCCCCCCTTCAGAAAATAGAAGGACCCATTATATTGCCACTACGAGTACAATGAAGGGTCCCCAATTGTGTTTTAAAGATCAGACTGAATGACTGGGAAAATCATCGTATAAAAAAAGCCTGATTTTCATAAAAAAAAATCCTGAATAATTTAAATATATGTCCATCATTTCCCTATGTTCTCCCCCTTACCAGGTAGGTAAGATTACATTTTGGTTATATTTTGAAAAAAAAGTGGCGGCCAGATAAATTCTACCCCCTTTTTTTACAGTTGTTGGGGGTCCCCCCATGGAAGCCGTTCGGGGTCAAAGGATGAGGCTTTTTTAAAGTCATGAAAAGTTTTGGGGACTGAATCCTTTTTTTTTGTGTCTTAAGGCGTTTTAATAAAATATTGTTTTTTTAGACCACCTGGTCTATTTAATCATTGATTTTATAAAGTTTTAAAACAATGTTTGAAGTGTTTGGGGGGGCCCCCCATTGGAAGTTCTTTCATAAGATATGGAGAAGGCGAAGATCCGATTTTACATGATGTACAAAACATACAAACGTTTCACGTAGCGTCGTTTATTTTTCCGTGATTTTGTTTCCGGGAAAAATAAAAAGGGAAGATGGTTTCAGGATTCCCCAACCAAAAACGGTTAGTTATCTGTTCCCCAGACCCAAAAAACCCATTTCGACAAAGTTGACGACAAAAGTAAAGTTCAGGTCCATCGGTCAAGTTTGGAGCGACATTTTAGGGTTTTGGAAATTTTTTCCCGCGACGTCCCAACAGCTCCTCCCGGGGCGTAAAAAATGGGGGTTTTTTCAATGGAAAAAAACACCTTTAAAACAATAAAACACAAAAAAAATGTTTTGATCTTTAATATAAAAAAAAAACGACAAAATTTAAATGTTTGATTTCCATGTGTCCCCTTTATTGGGTTTGGAACCAGTTTTTTTAAGAATTACTGATAAAATTTTATTTCAGGTTTAAAACACAAGACAGAACATCTTGGACCGTAACAGTCATATTGAATGAAACTTTAGAGAGGCAACTGAGTTCTACATAAAAGGCCGCTCCATGGGTGGGTTGAATTGTATTTCACCTCATTCAAATTTCTTTTTTAAAAGTTATAAAACCATTTTGTTGATTTTTATCCTTTAAAGGCTAAAATATGGAAAAAAAGGGTTCTAAATTTACAGACGAACAGGTCTTTAATTTTTTCTTTCCCTCCCGACAAAATAGTTTGATCCCCAATTATGTATGTATAACGCCCCATGGGGTTGCAAGCTTAATTTTGAAGTCCACAGTCAGACATGATCAGTTTTTTTTCTCAGAGAAGAAATTTTAAATATAAATATATAATTGATGGGAAAAAATGGAAACGCTACCCCGGTGCTATGAGGGCGAACATTTACCTTTTTTTGTTTTGGGGCAGACAAAAACCCTCATCAAAATGCAATCTATGCAAAACAGCTACAACAAAGGTATGTAGTAATTTATCTTTGATTGGTATCTGAGTTATCTAGAAATCATGGGGGTTCAGGCAAGCCTGTCGTTTTGACGTTCCCCAAAAAACATCCCCAAAAGCATTACTCTCTCTGGTTTAATAAAAGGGGGTTTGGGAAAATCCTTCAACCTTCAATATCCCAAAACTTTTTTTACTAAAACAAGTTGCAGGATGTCAGAGTTTTTCCGGGAAAATTTTGAGAGGGAATAAAAGGGTAATTTTTTTTCCCAATTAATTCGGGGGAAACTAGGAATTATATTTAATTTAAAATTTAATGGGAAAAACTGAACACCCCGAGAAGATTCCCTTTACAATGTAAATGAATAAACACTAAATTTTAAATGAAATTGGGCATTGAAACATTTTCCCCTTTTTTCAAATAAAAAAAATTGAAATATTTTTTAAGTTGGGTTCACATCTCTTGATTTTTATAATAGGATTATTCCCCATTTATTTAAACCCTTGTTATAACCCCCTTTTAAATTTTAAGATGGGGTTGTTTTCAATAAGTTGGGTCAGTAAAAGCACACTGGGAAAGGGGGGACGTTCCACTCAACAGGGGATTGTGTGTTTTTTTTCCCGTTAAAATATTAAAAAATTGATTTGTTTACAGGTTAAAATTTTTTTCCCTCAAATCTGATGAGGGGGTTGAAAGGGGATATTCGCCAAATTAATATTTGTTTTTGGGGTCATTGATTTAAACCTTCCAAATGATGATCAAAAAAGATTTGTTTCAGGCTGTTGAAATCAAGCCAAAAGAGGCTCATCAAGTTACCCAACTAATGTCTATAAGACAGAAACTCAGAATCCTACTATGTCTACGGAAAACAGAGAAAAATAAGGGGTGCAATTTTTTCATTTTGTTTGGATATTTGGACATAAACTATCCCCCTAAAGATTTAATTTAAAGGGAAAAAAAAAGGTATGGACAATGTGAAAATTGTAAAAAAATTTTTTTTCTTTTTAAAGAACTTTTTTTTTAAAAAAGAATAATGGCCTTTATTTTTTGGAGATTGTTTTGAACAGGTTTCAAAAATAATTTTCATTATTATTATTAACAAAAACCCAATCAGGGAATTGAAATAAAAAATTTTATGTCAAAAAACACCAGTTAAAAAATGATAATTTGAGTGAAGAAAAATTATGTTAATTAATATTAAATTTGACCATATCTAATTTAAATGATAAAAAATTAGAATCGTGTCCACAATTTGAAAAAGTTTTTCTGTTTTTTTCAGTGAAATCAAAAATCAAAATGTTTTGATTTTGCTTAATTTTTGAGAGTCTCAATTAAAGCCCCACATTATTGGGAATCTCAAAAAAAACAATTATTAATGTTCCCCCAGAGACAGAAATTAAAATTTGAAAAAATCTGAAAATATTAAAGATTTAAATTTTTTTTTTCATTTAACATTGATATTTTTTTTGGTCCAAAAATGAATCACGTACAAAATATTGTTTAAAACGCAGCGACTGGTCTATGTATTAAGAAATTTGATGCTGAATGATGATGAGTGCAGTGAGTTTTTGTTTAGCAGAATTCCATCATTGTTTAATGACCGGTTGTGGGTGTGGTCACGGCAAATGAGACCTCGCCTAACTTTATGCCACATCTATTTTTTTTCAAAATTTAAAACATATGCAATTTTTATTGAATAAACTCAAATAGAAGTATATGTAAATTCATGTTTTGAGGATTAATCATGAAACACTTTCTGAAAAGTACAAAAATTGGTGCATGATGCAAACAATCTTTCGTCATTCTGATTGATTTAAATCACGTTGGCTTCGCACAAAAACAGCTGGCGAACAGCCAGCACAAAATGAGCTAACAACTGTGATTTTCATAAGCCATGTCTTACTATCATCCATTAACATACACCCCAAGTGATTGCGTTTTGTCCAATTAGATAGTCTCTCAACTGTCTTGGGCATTTATATGAATAACAAAGTTAATGCCGCCCCCTTTAGGTCTGGGAAATCCTCATTGAAGGTTCTTTATTTAATAATGTCTTCTTCATCCTGATTTCTTAATGTTAGGTTGCAGCAGCATCTGGCATCAGGAAATAACACTGATTGACAGGGACCCTGCTTGCAAGTACATCATTTTATGCCAGGTAAAGAAAATTTGTTAGCAGGTATCATGCCTTTTAAATGCCCTTGTCATACATTAAAGGCAATACTCAGCTCACTATATCATGATCATCAAGAACCGACTGACTTCTGGCTCATTTTATAATAATAATAATAAGTGCACTTATAAAAGTGCTAACAAACAAAGTTTCTAAGCACGCTGTATTTTATAATTGTGCATTAGGTTAAAACATTAAAACAACAAAACAACAAATTCAGAGCAAAAGGCAAAAACAAAAAGAATCAGTTAACATAAAAAGGTCTTTGAGCCTAGAATTGGGTAAAAAGAACTGATAGAGGGCTTTTCTTTCACTGGACAGCACTCAGGCTTATTCCACAGACGATGGAGCTGCAATTTCCAATTGTAAATGCCCCGGTCACGATATTCTTGTCTTGCTCGCAGGCTAGCACTGAGTAGACCTTTTGATGATGAACGAAGAGAGATGCACTGGATTATAATCTCGAAATAAATTCCACTAAGTACATAGGAGCCATTACCGTTACGTAAGAAGTAAGATCTTAAAACGGATACGGTCTTCTACTTTAGCCAGTGTAGTTGGTTCAGAACAGGCGAGATGTGATCACGACAGTTTGTAATGGTGTGACAAGTCTCGCAGCTGCATTCTGTACACGCTTGAGGTGCAATCTGACTAGCAGGAAGGCCATATAACAAACTGTTATTGCAGTCCAGTCTGGTGGTCACAAATGCATGCACTGAACGTTCTGTGGCAGATTGATCCAAGAACACCTGAATCTTTCCTGTTGTAGATTCCAAATGAAGCAGCACGTGTGATGCAAGGTTCTATCCAGTATAACACCGTGGTCTTTTTAGCAGAGTTTGCAGCCTTGATTTTGGCATCACCAATGACTATGTCCGGCAGACAGGAAGACTTTCGATGCTTAGAATGGAAGTGAACGATCTCCGCCTTTGAATCATTCAACATCAGCTTATTGGGTCATTCCGTGTCAATTCAACCAATGGGGTACAGGTCACCTCTCAGATTTGGCTGAAATTCATTTCTAACATTAATCTATGGGTATAATGAACACATGCAAAAATAAAACATTCCTAACTCAAGTCGTTTCGGAATTACGGCCCATCAAAGTTGGGGTGCTACCCCCCCTTCAAGTGCGCGCGATTCGCGTCAAATGCCCTTTAGAGCACCTTTAAAATAAGATACAAAGCTGAAAATTGGTACCTAGGGTGACAGTCACTCAAGTAATTCAAATCTGGCCTCCAAAACAAATGTGTCACCTCTTTCTCTCTATAGTCTGCTCAAAACACTTATTTATTCTGCCGATAAATTAATTTCCATTTCACACCCCTAATACTCATGATTAATAATCAGAAAAGCTTCATGTTGCGTATGTTAGTGATACCAGTATTATTTATATTAAAAATGAGTGACAAACCAATAGTGATACTGATGAACTGAAAAGAGCCAACCAAAATTAAAGAAGAGACAACAAAATTGGAAAAATATTGTTGCCCAAAAGATGTCCCAGAAAGGCTGAGATTGCACCACAGAGCATCTACATTTCAAGTACAAAGACCTTCAGGCCCCGGACTAACTATCGTTAACTACCACGCTCCGCTCGCAAGGCTAGGACTCCCCTTCCTGGATCATTTACATTTTCAGTTTTTTCTGGTCCAATCACATCCCTGATATAGACACATGTGGTTTACCCCAAACGAGATAGAGCCCTTACTCATTTAATAAATTTTGTGAGCTCTCCAAAGTTGGTTCCAGACACAAAATATCAAAAAAATACCAAAATTCTCGGTGACTGACCTTGGCAACACTTTATACCTAACTTAGAAACTTACACCATTTGTTATTTAAAGTCTAATCTACATCTGTACCAAATTTCGTTTTGGAACTCTTCTCCTTCATGTGAGGCAGCATTTTGAAATTAGGTATTTTCCCCGTTTTGGTCGTGGTAGCAATACACAAAGATATATTATATTGTCTTTATTGGTCCAAAGTGTTGTAATATGACAATTAAACCACTATTGTTGAAAATAATGATTAATTTTGATCTTACAGGTGTTTATATATATTATTTGAAGATAATCTACAAAAACTTATTCATATTTGTCATGTATTAATTTAATACATTATCAGCACACTCAGGATAACTCGCCAACCTAGAAATCAAGAAAATATTAATTCCTGAAGGTCTTAATATTGTACTGTATCATTACTGTAATACTTTGTCCTCAATACATGTAGTTCAATTCCATTCTATTTGAAATTAGGAAGCAATGCCATGATGCGATCATAGTCTGTAGAAGATAATTTGTACAGGCGTCCTCCATGCCCTTGCATCTCTGGAGCGCTAATTGTTACAGATTATGTCCTGAATTAAGGACATAACACTCATTACTGCGATGATCTGATGGCCAAGAAGAGTTCCAGTGCATTTTGATTTGTTAATAAACTTACATAAACATCATTGTTCTCGTCAGATCTTTCATCTATTGTTCTGACATACCATTCCTGATCATACATACCAAATATATATTTGCCGGGTTGGTACTCATCAGGTAAAGATGAAGCAACTGTCTGATGCGGATCGGTGTTATTGATGCGGATGCTTGATCATGGTCGCTTAAAAGTAACTGTGCTGGATCACCGTCTGCTGACAGCCTACTGTGATGGTGATACTTCGCTAAAACATGCCCTCAATTAACAATTCCTAGCTATATAAATAGATTAAACAAAATGTTAAATATTATGTCTGAATGGTTTATCAGAAGTAATAATTCAGTTGGCTCCAGTTCAATGCAATCTAGCAACATCCTGTTTATAAACCTGAGACAATAGATGGGCAAATGTAATTTTATAATTTCCTCCTCACGCCCGGTTATTGTACTTATCTTTCCTTTTACTTATATACCAGGTATCCCCTGTATCAATTTGATCCCAGGTGTTTATGTCCCTGTGTCTGTTGGATTTACATATTACCTACTTCTCCAGACAACTAACTGTTCTGGGTTGTTTCTTTTCTTATAATATCTTAAAAATCAACTAATATATTATTAGTTATCTGTGTACAATCTGTGTTACAATATTTTGAGCCTAAATTATTCATTTTCTCGATTACACTTGGCTTGACCAGTAATTTCATTTATTTCAGGTTGGCAAACTTGTTATCACATGCCAAAAATATTATAAAATTATATTATTATACATTACAAAATAACAACTTTGTGTAGCCCATCTTTAAAACATACAGGTCTGTAAGATCAAATTAATCATTATTTTCTAACAATAGTGGTTTAATTGTCATATTACAACACTTTGGGACCAATAAAGACAATATAATATATATTTGTTCATTGCTATCATGACTCACAAAATGGGCAAAAATACCCTAATTTCAAATGCTGCCTCACCATGAAGGAGAAGAGTCTCCAAAACGAAATTTGGTACAGATGTAGATTAGACTTGTATTAACAAATGGTGTAAGTTTCAAGTTAGTGGGTAAGTGTTGCCAAGGTCAAGGTCACCGAGAATTTTGGTATTTTCGATATTTGTGTCTGGAACCAACTTTGGAGCCTTGCCAAAATTTATTAAATGAGTAAGCTCTCCTTGTGAGGCCAACCATGTGTCTGTATAATACAGATATGCAATATAGGCTTTTCACAATTTATCAATCATGAGTAATAGGGGGTAGGAAATTAATTTTATCGGCAGAATAAATTAGTGTTTTGAGCAGACTATAGAGAGAAAGGGGTGAGATATAATTGTTTGAATAAAATTTGAATTATTTGGTGACAGTCACCCTAGGTACCAATTTTCAGCTTTGTATCTTATTTTAAAGGTGCTCTAAAGGGCATTTGAAAACGATATTCAATGACGCGAATCGTGCGCACTGGAAGGGGTAACCCAACTTTGACGGACAATATTTCAGGCGCGACTTGGGTTGGATTTCTTATTTTGCATGTGTTCATTATACCCATAGATGAATGTTAGAAATATTGGTTGATTTGACACGGAATGACCCTATTGGAATGGCCCAAGATCTTATGTCAGAGACACAACTTTCCAATTTGATGGCTTCAGCAATCTTGGACGATTGCAGCACTAGATACGCGTGCGTCGTCTTGCATAAACCATATGCATAATTCCACTGTGTGCACCAATCACGTCACTCAAAGGACCAGTATACAAGATGAAATCAAGTGGTCCCTTGACTGATCCTTGTGGGGTACCACAGGGAAGCAGGCAGATAATCGAAAATGCGTTGTTCACAACAACAGCACGAGATCGATCAATAAGATATGATTCGAACCATCGCAGAGCTGTTCCACCAATGCCATACCTGCTTTGAGACGTTTAAAGAAGATGGAATGGGTAATGGTGTCCAAGTAAATGAAGTGATCAAATGAAATCAAAACCGCTTCATTGCCACTGTCACTGCCACATGTCACTGTGGCACTCGGTAGTATGTTAGCAACGACGTCGTTTACACCGAGGAGAAGATGCAGCTAAACATTTTTTTAAATGAATTAGAAAAGAAGAAAAACATCAACGAGATATTTAAAAACCTAAAAATTGTGCATGACTAAAGAAAATGTGAAGATTACAACTCTACGAACGAGTGTTGGATATGAAAGAAGAATTTTTGAAAATGACGACGACAAAGTACGCGATCATTGTCACATTATCTATCGGCATTGAAGACATATTTTATAGTCGTTAAATAACTGATCATACTTAGCAATGTAATATGTTAATGGTTGCCGAAATATGAACACTCTCAGAGATTATTTCAGGGAATAACTTATCATACTGTAATATCATAATGGTGCCGAAATACTGAACACTCTGAGAAGTTATTTCAGGGAATAACTGATCATACTTGTAATGTAATATGTTAATGGTGCCGAAATACTGAATACTCTGAGAAGTTATTCGGGGAATAACTGATCATACTTGTAATGTAATATGTTAATGGTGCCGAAATACTGAACTCTGAAGTTATTTCAGGGAATAACTGATCATACTTGTAATGTAATGTGTGTGGTGCCGAAATACTGAATACTCTGAGGAGTTATTTCGGGAATAACTGATCATACTTGTAATGTAATATGTTAATGGTGCCGAAATACTGAACACTCTGAGGAAGTTATTTCAGGGAGTAACTGATCATACTTGTAATGTAATATGTTAATGGTGCCGAATACTGAACACTCTGAGAAGTTATTTCAGAGATAACTGATCATACTTGTAATGTAATATGTTAATGGTGCCGAAATACTGAATACTCTGAGAAGTTATTTCAGGGAATAACTGATCATACTTGTAATGTAATATGTTAATGGTGCCGAAATACTGAACACTCTGAGAAGTTATTTCAGGGAATAACTGATCATACTTGTAATGTAATATGTTAATGGTGCCGAAATACTGAACACTCTGAGAAGTTATTTCAGAATAACTGATCATACTGGCAATGTAATATATTAATGGTGCCGAAATACTGAACACTCTGAGAAGTTATTTCAGAATAACTGATCCTTCTTGTAATGTAATATGTTAATGGTGCCGAAATACTGAACACTCTGAAGAAGTTGTTTCAGGAATAACTGATCATACTTGTAATGTAATATATTAATAGTTGCCGAAATACTGAATACTCTGAGAAGTTATTTCGAGAGATAACTGATCGCTACTTGTAATGTAATATGTTAATGGTGCCAAAATACTGAATACTCTGAGAAGTTATTTCGAGATAACTGATCAAACTTGTAATAATGTAATATGTTAATGGTGCCGAGAAATACTGAACACTCTGAGAAGTTATTTCAGGAATAACTGATCATACTTGTGTAATATGTTAATGGTGCCAATACTGAACACTCTGAGAAGTTATTTCGGGGTAACAGTCATACTTGTAATGTAATATGTTAATGGTAAAATACTGAATACTCCTGAAAGTTATTTCGGGGATAACTGATCATACTTGTAATGTAATATGTTAATGGTGCCGAAATACTGAACCTCTGAGAAGTTGACTGAGATAACTGATCATACTTGTAACAATGTAATATGTTAATGGTGCGAAATACTGAACATACTGAGGATATTTCGAGGGAATAACTGATCATACTTGTAATGTAATATGTTAATTTATGGTGCTTGATACTGAACACTCTGAGAAGTTATTTCGGGGAATAACTGATCATACTTGTAATGTAATATGTTAATGGTGCCGAAATACTGAACACTCTGAGAAGTTATTTCAGGGAGTAACTGATCATACTTGTAATGTAATATGTTAATGGTGCCGAAATACTGAACACTCTGAGAAGTTATTTCAGGGAATAACTGATCATACTTGTAATGTAATATGTTAATTTATGGTGCCGAAATACTGAACACTCTGAGAAGTTATTTCAGGGAATAACTGATCATACTTGTAATGTAATATGTTAATGGTGCCGAAATACTGAACACTCTGAGAAGTTATTTCAGGGAATAACTGATCATACTTGTAATGTAATATGTTAATTTATGGTGCCGAAATACTGAACACTCTGAGAAGTTATTTCAGGGAATAACTGATCATACTTGTAATGTAATATGTTAATGGTGCCGAAATACTGAATACTCTGAGGAAGTTATTTCAGGGATTTACTGATCATACTTGTAATGTAATATGTTAATGGTGCCGAAATACTGAATACTCTGAGAAGTTATTTCGGGGAGTAACTGATCATACTTGTAATGTAATATTAATTGTGGTGAAATACTGAACACTCTGAAGTTATTTCAGGGAGTAACTGATCATACTTGTAATATAATATGTTAATGGTGCCGAAATACTGAACACTCTGAGAAGTTATTTCGGGAGTAACTTATCATTCTTGTAATTTATTATTTTTATGGTGCCGAAATACTGAACACTCTGAGAAGTTAATTCAGGGAGTAACTGATCCATACTTGTAATGTAATATGTTAATGGTGCCCAATACTGAATACTCTGAGAAGTTATTTCAGGAAGTAACTGATCATACTTGTAATGTAATATGTTAATGGTGCCGAAATACTGAACACTCTGAAGTTATTTCGAGATAACCTGATCATACTTGTAATGTAATATGTTAATGGTGCCGAAATACTGAACACTCTGAGGAAGTTAATTCAGGGGAGTAACTGATCATACTTGTAATGTAATATGTTAATGGTGCCGAAATACTGAACACTCTGAGAAGTTATTTCGAAGGAATAACTGATCATACTTGTAATGTAATATGTTAATGGTGCGAAATACTGAACACTCTGAAAGTTAATTCAGGGAGTAACTGATCATACTTGTAATGTAATATGTTAATGGTGCCAATACTGAATACTCTGAAGTTATTTCAGGGAATAACTGATCATACTTGTAATGTAATATGTTAATGGTGCCGAAATACTGAACACTCTGAGAAGTTATTTCAGGGAACTGATCATACTTGTAATGTAATATGTTAATAGTGCCGAAATACTGAACACTCTGAGAAGTTATTTCAGGGAACAACTGATCATACTTGTAATGTAATATGTTAATGGTGCCGAAATACTGAACACTCTGAAGTTAATTCAGGGAGTAACTGATCATACTTAGCAATGTAATATGTTAATGGTGCCGAAATACTGAATACTTTGAGAAGTTATTTCAGAATAACTGATCATACTTGTAATATATAATATGTTAATGGTGCCGAAATACTGAACACTCTGAGAAGTTATTTCAGGGAATAACTGATCATACTTGTAATGTAATATGTTAATGGTGCCGAAATACTGAACACTCTGAGAAGTTATTTCAGGGAGTAACTGATCATACTTGTAATGTAATATATTAATGGTGCTAAATACTGAACTTACTCTGAGAAGTTATTTCGGGGAATAACTTCAATCATACTTGTAATGTAATATGTTAATGGTGCGAAATACTGACACTCTGAGTAGTTATTTCAGGGAGTAACTGATCATACTTGTAATGTAATATGTTAATGGTGCCGAAATACTGAACACTCTGAGAAGTTATTTCGAGAATAACTGATCATACTTGTAATGTAATATGTTAATAATGAAATACTGAACACTCTGAGAAGTTAATTCAGGGAATAACTGATCATACTTGTAATGTAATATGTTAATGGTGCCAATACTGAACACTCTGAGAAGTTATTTCAGGAATAACTGATCATACTTGTAATGTAATATGTTAATGGTGCCGAAATACTGAACACTCTGAGAAGTTATTTCAGGGAATAACTGATCATACCTTATGTAATATGTTAATGGTGGCAATACTGAACACTCTGAAGTTATTTCGGGAATAACTGATCCTTGTAATGTAATATGTTAATGGTGCCGAAATACTGAACACTCTGAGAAGTTATTTCAGGGAATAACTGATCATACTTGTAATGTAATATGTTAATGGTGCCGAAATACTGAACACTCTGAGAAGTTATTTCAGGGAGTAACTGATCATACTTGTAATGTAATATGTTAATTAATAATGCTCGTTTGATATTCATTTATACGGAACCTCAGCACCTATACTACACCGTGTAGTAGGTTGTAAATCGTTAATTACATGGGTAAATGAACTGATTTTCCCAATTTTATTAATTTTATCTTGTTTCAGAGATGAGATGTTTCTCAAAAAAAAAAAATTTGTGAAATTTTATGTTTTTCTTAGAAAATGATACTAATTAATATAAAAATCTCATTTCCCCAAAATACCAAATACTCATTTTAAACACAATGTTGCTTTTTGCTCAATATTGGTCGGTCTACTATATACATGCTGCAATATATACCAAACCCATTGCCCATTCATAAAAAAGCCACCTGCTATGATCGATCACTCCGAATACCGCCATCCATTGATTGCCATCCCCAATGTCAGCCACCCCGCCCCAACATAGACGTATTTTATTGGTCAAGCCTGATCAGGCCTGTCAAATGCCATCACAGAGCCATTGATATGTCTGAACCGCTGCAGGCATGTTATCTGATGATAATCAGCCGGTGTGTTTATGACCTTGGTGACCCCCCCAAGGCCTTCGACGGTTTATTACACAAATCCTCAGGACCTCTCAGAGCATGGCACTGCGGCCAACAAGGGGTGAACAAATTTTCCAGTACTTGTAAGCTTCTAACACAGTATGTCTAATAAGGGATCGAACTTACGAAGGATTAAAAATTTTCTCCCGTTAATTAAGGAATAATTACAGAAAGTTCGTTGACCTACTACACCGTGTAGTGGTGCTGTTCGTACGGAGGTTAATGGTGCCGAAATACTGAACACTCTGAGAAGTTATTTCAGGGAATAACTGATCATACTTGTAATGTAATATGTTAATGGTGCAAATACTGAACACTCTGAGAAGTTATTTCGGGAATAACCTGATCATACTTGTAATGTAATATGTTAATGGTGCCGAAATACTGAACACTCTGAAGTTATTTCAGGAATAACTGATCATGCGCCAATGTAATATGTTAATGGTGCCGAAATACTGAACACTCTGGGAAGTTATTTCAGGGCAACTGATCATGCTTGTAATGTAATATGTTAATGGTGCCGAAATACTGAATACTCTGAAGTTATTTCAGGGAATAACTGATCATACTTGTAATGTAATATGTTAATGGTGCTGAAATACTGAACACTCTGAGAAGTTATTTCAGAGAATAACTGATCATACTTGTAATATTATGTTAATGGTGCTTAGAATACTGAACACTCTGAGAAGTTATTTCAGGGGTAACTGATCATACTTGTAATGTGTGTATGTTAATGGTGCTTAAATATACTGAACACTCTGAGAAGTTATTTCAGGGAATAATCATACTTGTAATGTAATATGACATTAATGGGTGCTTAATACTGAACACTTACACTCTGAGGAAGTTATTTCCAGTAATGCTGATCATGCTTGTAATGTAATATGTTATTAATGGTGCCGAAATATTTGAACACTCTGAGAAGTTATTTCAGGGAATAACTGATCATACTTGTAATGTAATATGTTAATGGTGCCGAAATACTGAATACTCTGAGAGTTATTTCAGGGTAACTGATCATACTTGTAATGTAATATGTTAATGGTGCCGAAATACTGAACACTCTGAGAAGTTATTTCAGGAGTAACTGATCATACTTGTAATGTAATATGTTAATGGTGCCGAAATACTGAATACTCTGAGAAGTTATTTCGGGAATAACTGATCATACTTGTAATGTAATATGTTAATGGTGCGAAATACTGAATACTCTGAGAAGTTATTTCAGGGTAACTGATCATACTTGTAATGTAATATGTTAATGGTGCCGAAATACTGAATACTCAGGAAGTTATTTCGAGAATAACTGATCATACTTATGTAATATGTTAATGGTGCCGAGAAATACTGAACACTGTGAGAAGTTCTTCAGGGAATAACTGATCATACTTGTAATATGTTAATGGTGTGAAATACTGAACACTCTGAGAAGTTATTTCAGGAATAACTGATCATACTTGTAATGTAATATGTTAATGGTGTGAAAATACTGAACACTCTGAGAAGTTATTTCAGGGGAGTAACTGATCATGCTTGTAATGTAATATGTTAATGGTGCCGAAATACTGAACACTCTGAGGATTGACTGGGGAGTAACTGATCATACTTGTAATGTAATATGTTAATGATTTGAAATACTGAACACTCTGAAGATTATTTCGGGGAGTAACTGATCATACTTGTAATGTAATATGTTAATGGTTACAAAATACTGAACACTCTGAGAAGTTATTTCAAGGAGATAACTGATCATACTTGTAATGTAATATGTTAATGGTGCCGAAATACTGAACACTCTGAGAAGTTATTTCAGGGGAGTAACTGATCATACTTGTAATGTAATATGTTAATGGTGCGAAATACTGAATACTCTGAGAAGTTATTTCGAAGAGTAACTGATCATACTTGTAATGTAATATGTTAATGGTGCCGAAATACTGAACACTCTGAGAAGTTATTTCAGGAATAACTGATCATACTTGTAATGTAATATGTTAATGGTGCCAATACTGAACACTCTGAGGGGTTATTTCAGGGTAACTGATCATACTTATGTCATAATATGTTAATGGTGCCGAAATACTGAATACTCTGAGAAGTTAATTCAGGGAGTAACTGATCATACTTGTAATGTAATATGTTAATGGTGCCGAAATACTGAACACTCTGAGAAGTTATTTCAGGGTAACTGATCATGCCTTAATGTAATATGTTAATGGTGCCGAAATACTGAATACTCTGAGAAGTTATTTCAGGGAATAACTGATCATACTTGTAATGTAATATGTTAATGGTGCCGAAATACTGAACACTCTGAGAAGTTAATTCAGGGAGTAACTGATCATACTTGTAATGTAATATGTTAACGGGTGCCTAAATACTGAACACTCTGAGAATTTATTTCAGAATAACTGATCATACTTGTAATGTAATATGTTAATGGTGCCCAAATACTGAACACTCTGAGAAGTTATTTTCGGGGTAACTGATCATACCTTGTGTAATATGTGTGGTGCGAAATACTGAAAACTCTGAGAAGTTATTTCAGGGAGTAACTGATCATACTTGTAAGGTAATATGTTAATGGTGCGAAATACTGAACACTCTGAGAAGTTATTCAGGGAGTAACTGATCATACTTGTAATGTAATATGTTAATGGTGCCGAAATACTGAACACTCTGAGAAGTTATTTCGAGAGATAACCTGATCATACTTAAATTATAATGTAATAATGTGTTAATGGTGCCGAAGAAATAACTGAATACTCTCAGAGTGTTCAGTGGCTGGCTATTTCAGGCACCATTAACATGTATCTAATAATGAAATAACTGAGCTGGTGCAGAAGTATTCAGCTGTTCGCGCCGTGGCGTGCGTGCAGTGTGGTGGCTGCTCGGAGTTCGGCAACATGTGCGTGCAAAGTCATGATCAGTTATTCACTGAAATGACTTCTCGAAGTGTTCGCATCGATTCAGCGACCATACTTGCAAGTGTAATATGTTACTCGGCGCCGTGTTATCGTGCAGAAGCTCAGCGTCGGTTAATTACAGGGAGTAACCTCGGAAGTGTTCAATGTTCGCTTTTCACCGTCTTATGTGGTACGAATTACCAGTACACTGATCAGTTACTCCTGGAGTAACTGAACTGCTCAGGGGCTCGAAGTAATTCTCGATCTGTTATATCCCGATTAATATCGAACACTCTGAAGTTATTTCGGAATCAGAACTGATCATACTTAACAATATCGTATGTTAATGGTGATTAGAAAATACTGAATACTTCTGGGGGCTCGATTCGGCACCATTCTTTAACCGTGTAAAGTTATCGATCAATGTGAGGAATAACTGATCTCATACTTGTAATGTAATATGTTAATGATTGCCGAAAATACTGAACACTCTACAAGAAGTTATTTTCGGGAATAACTGATCATGCTTGTGATGTAATATGTTGGTGCCGAAATACTGGACACTCCTGAGAAGTTACTTTCAGGGAGTAGACTGATCATACTTTTGTAATGTAATATGTTAATGGGTGCCGAAATACTGAACATACACTCCTGAGAAGTTATTTCAGGGAATAACTGATCATACTATGTACAAATGTAATCAGAGGATGTGCCTAATAAATAATATGGTGCCGAAATACTGAATACTCCTGAGAAGTTGTTCCAGGGGAATAACTGATCATACTTGTAATGTATAATATGTTAATGGTGCCCGAAAATACTGAACACTCTGAGATTATTTCAGGGGTAACTGATCATACTTGTAATGTAATATGTTAATGGTTGCTTAAAATGAACACTCTGGGGGATTATTTCAGGGAGTAACTGATCATACTTGTAATGTAATATGTTAATGGTGCCGAATACTGAACACTCTGAGAGTTATTTCAGGAGTAACTGATCATACTTGTAATGTAATATGTTAATGGTGCCGAAATACTGAATACTCTGAGGAAGTTATTTCAGGGGAATAACCTGATCATACTTGTAATGTAATATGTTAATGGTGCCGAAATACTGAACACTCTGAGAAGTTAATTCAGGGAGTAACTGATCATACTTGTAATGTAATATGTTAATGGTGCCGAAATACTGAACACTCTGAGAAGTTATTTCAGGGAGTAACTGATCATACTTGTAATGTAATATGTTAATGGTGCCGAAATACTGAATACTCTGAGAAGTTATTTCAGGGAGTAACTGATCATACTTGTAATGTAATATGTTAATGGTGCCGAAATACTGAACACTCTGAGAAGTTATTTGGGGAGTAACTGATCATACTTGTAATGTAATATGTTAATGGTGCCGAAATACTGAACACTCTGAAGTTATTTCGGGGTAACTGATCATGCCTGTAATGTAATATGTTAATGGTGCCGAAATACTGAACACTCTGAGAAGTTGTTTCAGGGTAACTGATCATACTTGTAATGTAATATGTTAATGGTGCCAATACTGAATACTCTGAAGTTATTTCACTGAGGGAGTAACTAGTCATACTTGTAATGTAATATGTTAATGGTGCCCGATACTGAATACTGGTGCAAACAAATATTAGACATATTTTTCTACAGTTTGGCTTCTGTACATCTCTTGATTCTATATAAGTATATGGATGTATTCACATTCATTTTATAACCATTGATTATTATATACACTCACACAATTAGTATAAGATGGTGAAATTGCTACTTTCAATCAAGTTGGATCATGTAAATGCACACTGCAGAATGGGTGGATCAGTTCCACTCAACAGGGCGATTGCTGTGTTCTGTTCCCAGAGTTAAAATATGTAATACGTTGATTTGTTTACAGGTGTGAAGCATGTTTCTTTCCATCAAATCTGATGAGGGGATTGATTACCTGTAGTTGCCATATCTGCCAAATTAATATTGGTTTCTGATGATCGTACGAGTTACAAGCCTTCCAAAATGATGATCATCAAAATGATTTGTTTCAGGCTGTTGACACTCTAAGCCAGAGAGGATCATCAAGTTGCCAACTAATGTCTCATGGAACAGAAACTCAGAATGCCTACTATGTAGCTGCACAGGGAAAACAGAATAAGTAAGGGCATGCAACATGCTTTCATCAAGTTTTATTGCAAGGTACGTTGGACATAAACTATCAACAATAAAGATTTACATATTTAAGAACAAAAAGCAGTATGGACAATGTGTGAAAATTGTAAAAAACTTTTTTTTTTTTGTCTTTTAAATGAAGCTTTTTGTATTTTCCTAAACAAGAGAATGATGGCCTTCCCTATTTGTTTGAAGGATTTGCTTTTGAGACACGGTTTCAAGAAATAATTTTCATTTATTGTTATTAACAATCAATTAACTCCTAATCAGAGTAGTTGAAGAAATAACACTGAATATTTGATGTCAATAACACTTTTCAGTTAAAACTGTATAATTTGCCGAGTGAAGACAAAATTATGTTAATTAATATTAAGAAATTAACACTAATTATCTCAATTGTAAATGATAAATATTAGAATCGTGTCCACTACTACAATTTGAAAAGCAGTCTTTTCTGCTCTGTTCAGTGAAATCAAAAATCAAAAATTTAAAGATTTTTAGCTACTTTTGTGATGCCACGTCTCAATTAAAGCCCCTACACTGTATTGGCAATCTCAAACAACAACAATTATTAATGTTCCTCCAGAGACAGAAATTCAATGTTACAATAAATCCAAAAAATATTAAAGATGTAAATTTTTGTTTTCATTATAACATTGATATTTGCTTTGGTCTAAAGAACTGAATCAGCAAAATGTACAAAGTACTCTGTTTAAAAAGCTGCGGCGACTGCAGTCTAGTTTGAGTATTAAGGAAATTACTGCATGCTGAATGATGAGGTGCAGAGCAGCACTTTCAAAGTTTAGTATGAATACTTTACCGCTACATGTGTTTACAAGGAACTCCAGAAGGTCTTCAAATAATTTTTTTGTATGCGTTCTTGCGAAGATATGAATTGATGCAGAAGTATAACTGCTTATCCATATTCCCATATGTCAACCTTAATGTGATTTAAGACACTCAAAGGTTGTTTTGTTTCTGCTTGCCATGTAAGCTCATTTAATAAAGAGACTAACAGTTTGTTGCTTGGTCTTTACCACAGGTTAATGACCATTGGAATTAATGATTTTACACACGGGCAATAAGGACCTCGCCTTTGTGCCCGCATCAGTTCTAATTTTCAAAATGTAAAACATGTTGCAATTTTTGATGAATAAACTCCAAAACAATCTTCGTCATTCGGCAGTTGGGTTCAAATCCAAGTTGACTTTACAAAACAGCTGGCGAGCAATAACACTTTGTGTCTTTATCGTTGATTGTGTAATGCACGTAAAAAGAATGCCTTGAGCACCACTTAGTTGGTGGATACATTCGCTATAAGTCCACACATTATTATTATTATGTATTAATACACCCCCAAAGTGATTGCATTTTGTCAATCATGATTGTCCAGAGCTGCCCAACTCTTCCGAGATTCTGCGGAAGACTTCGCATGTTGACAGTAATTTGCTTACCTTTTTGGTGCCAAAGAGAGGCACTCCTTACATATATATTTTAAGTAAGTAGAATTACCATGCGGCAAATACTGCGAATCTCACTGAAGAATCGAAGAATAACGGCAGAACTATCGATATCTCAACTGTCTTGAGCTTTATGAATAACAGTTAATGCCACCCTTTATTCTGAAATCCTCATTGAAGGCATTCTTTTTACCAATAATGTGTCATCTATCTTTGATTTCTTAATGTTAGGTTGCAGCATGGCATCTACATCAGGAATATACACACTGATGAGGACCATCTTACAAGTACATCATTTATGTGCCAGGTAAAGAATTTGTTTTGGCTCATCCAAAATTAATCATGCCTTAAAATACCATTGTCATACATTAACCGTAACCTTCCCAAATCCTCCAAATCACCTCTTTGCTTTAATGTGAAGAGATTTTGGAGGAGTTGAAACAATGAGCATGCTTGCCTTTCACATGAACACGTAACACATCCATGTTTGTTGTTGTAGTGATTGCCAAGGTCAGTGCTTGGGTCCAGTGGACACTATTTATTACTCCATGCATGCAGGGGAGGGTCACAGACCATGTACATTAATCACAGATTAGAAACACATGTGTGAGATGCATATCATGTGCTTGCCCTTTACCTCTTTGAAGGATTTTTGGAGGATTTGGGTTATGTGTGGCAAATGGGCCGAGGGAGTTAGGGTTAAGGCTGATATGGTTTATGTGAAAATTCCTGATGATATTATTTGTTTATTTGCAAATTGCATGTAACAGGCGCACAGACAGGATTCAAGTAGCATGCTTGCATGAAGACCGTTAATTAATAGTGTAGGGTACAAATATCCATTAATTGTGTGTACATTTGTGTTACTTTATTATTTGTTTGATTAGGAAGAAGATTCTCAAGTCCAAAGAACTGAATCAGCAAAACGTAAAAAAGCACTCGACCAGAAGTTTATCACATGTAGTGCTAATAGTGAAAAAACAAAACAATTGTGGTCAGTTTTGGTATGATAAGGAAATTACTGCATGCTCATCATGCACATATATACTACTATAGCCCAGAGTGAGACAGAATTCCAGTGTTACAATAAATCCAAAAATATTGAAAGATGTAATTTTGTTTTCATTATAACATTGATATTTGTTTTGGTCCAAAGAACTGAGATCAGCAAAATGCTATAAAATACTCTGTTTAATAACGCATGCAACTGCAGTCTAGTTTGGTATTAAGGGAAAATTACTGCATGCTGAATGATGATGGCTGCCAGTGCAGCCTTTCAAGTTTAGCATGAATACTTACCATACATTGTTTACAAGGAAATCAGAGAAAAGATGTCTTCAAAATAATTTTTGTTTGTATGCGTTCTTGCAGATATAAATTGATGCAAGTATAGCTGTGTAAAAACATGTCTTATCCATATATGTCAACATAATGTAATTTAAGACACTCCAGAGGAGCATGTGTTTGTTTCTTGCCATGTATAGCTCATTTAATAAAGGGAATAACAGGATTTGGTACGCTTGTGGTCTTTTACCACCAGGTTAATGACTGGTTTTGAGTTGTGTGGTCACGGGCGATAAGGACCTCGCCTTTATGCACCCACCCTATTTCGTTTTCAAAATTTAAAACATGTGTAATTTTTATTGAATAAACTCAAATGATAAATATTGTAAATTCACGTTTTGAGGACACGCGAAACACTTTCAATGTACATGGAGTTAGGTGCGCGCGTGCAAAACAATCTTCGTCATTCTGATTGATTTAAATCCGTCTTGGCTTCCGCACTGAAACAACTGGCGAACAGCTTCTTCGATAAATGAGCACCATGATTTTCATAGCCATGTCTTTATCATCCATTAATACCATCCCCAAAGTGATTACGTTTTGTCCAATCAGATTGTCTCCAACTGTCTTGGGCATTTATGAATAACAAGATTAATACCGCCCCCTTTGTCTGAAAATCCTCATTGAAAGGCGTTGCTTTACTTAATAATGTATCTTCTATCTTTGATTTTCTTAATGTTAGGTTGCCTTAACATCTACATCAAGGAATACACTGAGTGAGGACCCTCTTACAAAATCTACATCATTTGTATGCCAGGTAAAAGAAATTTGTTTTGACTCATCCAAAATTAATCATGCCTGTAAATGCCCTTGTCATACGGTAAAGGCACACTATATCTCACGATCAGAACAGACTTTCAAAACAAAATTTATAATAATAATAATAATAATAAGTTGCACTTATAAAGTGCTAAAACAAAGTTTCGAGTGCTGTACATAATTGGCATTAGGTTAAAACAATTAAACAACAAAACAAAGAATTCCAGAGCCAAGGCAAAAAAAAAAAAGAATCAGTTAAATAAAAGGACTTGAGCCTAGATTTAAAGAACTGATGGGGCGCATTTCTTACAGCACTCGAAGGTTGTTATTCCACAGACATGGAGCTGCAATTGGCAAATACCTGGTCACCATATCTTGTCTTGCTTCGCAGGACCAGCACTAAAGAGTAGACCTTTTGATGATGAACGAAGAGATGCCTGGATTATAATCTGAAATATAGTTCCACTATATATGGGAGCCATACGTTATGTATCTTGTGAGTAATGAAGATCTTCAAAACGGATGCGGTCTTCTACATTTAGCCAGTGTGAGTTGGTTCCAGAACAGGCGAGATGTGGTCATCGACAGTTTGTAATTGTGACAAAGTCTCGCAGCATGCATTCTGTACACACACATGTGAGGTGCAAATCTGACTATGGGAGGCCATATAACAAATAGTTATTGCGGTCCAGTCTGCACCTAAACGTTCTGTGGCTGATTGGTCCAAGTACCTACAGATCTTTCCTATGCTTGTAGATTCCAAACCGGAAGCAACACACGTGCTTGATGCAAGGGTTCTATCAGTATAACACACAGAGGGTCTTTAACGCAGAGTTTGACAGCCTTGATTTTGGCATCACCAATGACTATGTCCGGCAAGACAGGAAGGCTTTCGATGCTTAGAATGGAAAGTGAACGATCTCGAAGTCTTTAGAATCATTCAACATCAACTTATTGGAGATGGCCCATTATCTTATGTCAGAGACACTAACTTTCAATTTATTTGATGGCTTCCAGCAATCTTGGACGATTACAGCACTTTTAGATTTTACTTAATGCGTCGTCTGCATAAATAACCATATGCATAATTCCACTGTGTGCACCTACTTGGCGAGAAAGTCAAGGCGCGGCGGCTGAGCCTCATGAACTTTTCCTCCGACACCCAGAGAACTACCAAAGCCAACAAAGGTCATTGTGTGAATGAGGAGCCCACTCACGGCGAGCGCGGCCCCGGAACACCCACTAAAGACCATGCTCCAGGACCCTGATAGAGAACAAGGAGGAGCTAGTCAGTTTGCATGACAGGATTGTGTGGCGTGTCCAGACATCGAGGCCTGACTCAAGCCTATCGACTGAGTAGTAGTAGTAGTAGTAATGCCAAGAGAGATCATTCACCACTCCGAAGTAGAGGCTGTATCAGTCGAGCTGTATCAGTCGAATGGAATTGACGGAACGCTGACTGCATGTCAGAGAGAAAAAGGCCATTGTCATGCCATAGGTAGGAAACTTTCCGGTTGGGAAGAGACCACTTTCTCAAGAACTTTTGGAATAACAAACATTAAGTTTGTCAATGGGCACAGGGTTCTCCCCCACGTACCAAGCTAGCGTATTGGCCCTGATAGTAAGCAAAATTTTGGCCGATACACTGCCGCTAATTGCCGATACTTACTATTTTTCACCCGATACGCATCTTTTTAAAATGTTAAATACCTTTATTGTTGGTAGCGAAAACTTGATCACGTCATTGTCATGCCACAGTTTTATGATGGTCCAGGGAAACAAGTTATTGTCCAAATTTCTGTTTGCAGGCCTACATCGAATTACGTAATTTGTTTACTGTCAACATGTGTGTATCTGTATCGTTACATACACAGCATCCACTGAATTCACATCACAGAAAACATGAATGAGAAGGCTATACTGTCCATCGCGTATCGCCGCCATATTTATACAATGATTCGCGGAAAAACCGATTCCCTTTCCAGACTCCATTAGAAAGGCGCTTCATTTTCAAAGACAGACTCAGTGAAACCACAGAAACATCGACCCCAAAAAAAATATGAATATGCAACATAATGAACATATTCATAACACTTGATGAAACAACCAATGAAAAAATATAAATATTGGTACTGTGCAGAAATTTATCCAATCGCGACGATGCCGGAAATGGCACGTGATACTGTCTTGAGATAACCATGAACCACGTACACACTGCATACATTGCACACACACAGTCTACAGCTGACTGCACGGCGTACCCACTGTGTATGTACATGTACATGACGGCGGATGTACCTAATGTGTACATGTACATGCATGTACGAATTATATACATGTACATGTACATTGCACATGCAGGGGAATTCCCTTTCAAAACTTTGTGTCAACAATTCTTGTTTATGGGATTGGGAGTATAACGTTATGTCTTTCAATTTCAAGTTGCTAGCATAATTATTTGGCAATGATGAAATATGGCTGATGTGTGTAAAATACATGGATTTAACGAAACTGCCCACCAAATGGTCTAGCTGGCCGTGAACGAGACGTGACTCATGCTTGCAGAGCGTGCTATGCTGTGATAATGGCAGCGTCTGGTGGTGGATCATAAGCAACTTGTTGGCTCGATTGCGGATCATATAGCCGCTAAATAACATAAATATTTATTTTTAAAATGGGCCAAAAATCAGTGTTTTTATCTAGTTTTTTGGTACCAGAACAGACTACAGGAAATATATTTAAATCAGAAACAACTTTTTCATTCAAAATATGGCCAGCAATTATGATAAATGGATTACTCCACCATTGATGCCTCAATCTTATAGCTTCAACCTATTTATTATTTTTTTTTTTTTAATTTATATCTTCATATAACTTTTGACAGTGGGTTTTAAATAAAATTGATGAGCCCTAACTGATTTAAAACTACATGTGTCAGTTGTAAATATTTAATGCAGAAAATGGAAAAATAGTGGTCACTGACTAATATTAGAGCTTTCTGGTACATGTGCAGAAAGAGTGTGGAAAAATGTGACTGAAAATAATTTCTAAAACCTCCTGGAGATACTCTAAAAATGCACCAGAATGCATCGAAGGCATCTAAAACTAAAACTTTCCCACGGACTTAAGCAGGCTGACCCCACGACTTGAAGCTTCGCGCTTACGCGCTCACCAATTTAATCTCCAAAAATAAACCCACAGTTTTGAAAAATCTGGAGAGAACCCACCAGGGCTGATAATTCTTCAGATCATTAGCATCAAACCTTGTTTCTTGATGGTGGTTTCACATGAGCCAACTTGTGCAAATTGATGGTACAATGCCAGGCTCAGAGATCATTGATAATTTTAGTGATATAAAACAGTCTTTCAACAGGGATGTGGGTATAGGATCAAGGTCGGACATTGATGAAGACGATTGTAGCTGACAAAATTCCGAACACAATCTTCTGTCACTGGCTCAAACTCAGTAAAGCTGCTGATGTGATTGTCCACCACATTAACACTTATCTCTGGAGGGAACAATAGTATCCAGCTTATCACTTATTGCTTGAACCTTTTTTCAAAATTGAGACAAAGGATTGTTTGCCAGAGTTTTCGCTTTTAAGTGTTGGTCCAGGCAGAGTTTGTGTACTATTCGGGAACACAACATTGACATTCCAAGAAAAGCTGCTTGTCGTACATCCAGAGATTCTAAAGACGATGAAGTAGAATACATTTAGATTCTTCAATCAGATCTTTGGCATTTCTTGCATTGCTCCATGTAGAGATCTTTGTCAACAAAGGTTCGATTTGCCATTTCGCTCTAACCTCCTCTTAACTCGCTTGAACTTGGCTCCTCAATATACCATGGTGCTTTTTTGATCTAAGGGTCACAACTTTGGTCTTCTGAGGTTTTGTCATGTTTGTCAAGTAACTCATGCGGCACATCATTGAATAGCGAGCGAAATCAGATGGTGTTGAATCAGAATCATTGGCAAGCGAAAGAGGCTGAATATAATCCTGTTTAAACTCATCCAAATTGATGTCACAAGTCTACGATGGACAACAGACTTTCTGGATAGTCGGGCGAAACCAGAGTAAATCAGTACACAAGATGTCTTTAATGATCAGATAGCTGTCCTGAAGAGGCCACAATAGTGCTGCAAATGGGGTGAACAGTCTTAAATTGAAATCAACAAGTCAAGAAATTGTGACCTCCAGCATGTGTGGATCCTTATGAATATGTTGGTAAAGATTGGCAGAATTCAAATTTCGGAAAGATCATAGCATCCTATTGGTTCATCATTCACATGGACATTAGAAACCGCCAGTGAGCACAACATATGATGAGGTATGGCAGTTGTTTCACTCAGCGGAGATGAAAAATCCTGTGGAAACTTGTTTATTGATGTCAATTTGTTTTTCGCAGATGGGGCGGTCTGTAGATGGCATATGACGTAACAGTTAAGGGATGAACCAAAATTGCTGTGAAGAAGATCAAGATGCTCAAGAGCTTAAACTGGGTTTGCCTTATTCAAAGAGTCACTTTCGCCGAATTGGGCGATAAGAACATAAGATGCCACCACCACTGGATAAACGAGGTAACTGAGCAATAATAGGTAGCCTGGTAATGTAACATTTAGATCTGCAATAATTAGGTTATCAAAGTGCATTTCCGGCCATCCAGGTTTCTGTAATAATAAGAATGTCCAGATCCTCGTTGTGAGATTAGATCACAAGTTGATGTCATCTTATTGTTAATAGAACAGGTATTCCAAACACCAACATTTTGATGCTGCTTTTGGTTGTCTGGAACGAGGAACAAGCATAACTAGTGTGTGAAACCTCCACATGTGTAATACTAGGTCATGATTATGCTCCAACAGTTTTTGCAGGGGTGTTTCCACAAATACACCCTAGTACCACTGAGGTGAGGTTGATGCAAGCTTCTTGCAAAAGCAATCTGCCTCAGCTGGCTTCGACGCTGGAGTAATCAAAGTGTCAATTTTGTACTTCATGCAGCAGCAACAGTAATTAGGATTGTGCATTTTCTGAATAATTTGTTAACCGGGTATTCTGATTTTTATTTTCAGTCGAATATTCGATATGCGAAAGTCGTTGATTGTAAGTTGCGCCATAGCGTGATAAAACGAGCACGTCTCATAGTGGTGCAAAATGATAATACTATAAACATAATGTCTTGGATTATGATGGACTTGCTATGGGTGTTGACCAAAATGTATTGGGAGTGGGCGGGGGTGTTAATGATGGAAGCGCCAATAAAAAAAAAATCAACAAAAAGTAAATTTTGATCTTCAAATGTTTGAACGGAAAAACCAACCAGATATTTGCACACCATTGATCGAATGTTTGGTTGTTATTTGACACACAACCCAAACGATAATAGCACCTTATAAATTGGGGTATTATTTTCAGTCATTTTAGTTGATCTAAAACGAATACTCCGATTACATGCCTTGTTGATTGTGATGATATTGTTCACAGGCTGATAATTTATGAAAATTCACGAAATTATTTGTTACCGTTGCATGGAGGCGCTTTTGAACAGGACAGGTCGAGTAGCATGCTTGCATGAAGGGACCATTAATAGTGCAAGATTACAATATCATTAATTAAAGATGTACATTTGTGTTGACTTTATTATTTGTTTAGTGGGAAGAAGATTCTCAAGTCCAAAGAACTGAATCAGCAAAATGTACGAAGCACTTGTTAAGTTTATCACATGATGCTAATAGTAGAAAAAACAACTGTGGTCAGTTTTGGTATTAAGGGAAATTACTGCATGCTCATCATACACTATAGCGAGTGAGCTGCAGTGAAGTCTTCAAATTCAAAATAACCGAATAAACATTAAAAGTGTACATATTTCTAGTTCTCGTTTAGAATGACTTTATTAGTAATAAAGACGACTGAACTGGTTGTGTAATCAGGAAATGACAATGATCTGTGTGTGAGTTATATAAAACAAATATTGAGTGCCTTTATTTTTGAAAATGGTTAATTATATCACTGTCTCCATAACACTCGATTTTGCCTTGTGAAATGGGACAGTTCAGATGTTACATAATGTGATATAATTCTATTCATGTGACCCTGAGGCACCTAATATTTCTACTATTATTATTTCTGGACATCAAATTCTATCGCCCATCTGCAAAGCATCACAATCATTCAGTACAAACTTATCAAGCATCGGGAACCAGGTACCCCATTGACCAGAGTGGTAAGTTTGAAATAAAAAACATTCTGAACTATATACACATGGGGTTGGCGTTTATAGTTAGGTACCGGTACTCTTATCTCAGCATTGGGTCGATCTTAACCCAACTTGAAATATAAAGCTTAAATCTGAGCATTACAATAATGGTTGTCATGAACATGAGGAAATAGACATTATTGAAGCTTCTGACCATAGTTTAAAGCTAGGTTTAGGCATTTAATCTATTCATCCATGTTATGATGTACGGGTGTACCAAGCAGCTCTAGTTGTCAAAATGATGTGCCATTTGTCTGCTAATATATGCATGCACAATAAAACTCTTGGACCTCATCATCATCAGCTGGGTCATCAGAGCCAACTATTATTTTGATACTCATTGCTTTCAATTGATTAATGTTCTACATTATTTCTGAATTTCTTGTCTTTAGGCCGATGTTGAAATTCTCAAGAAAACACATTGTGGATAAGATAGATTCTTAATATGCTAGATTCACTCGAAGGCAGACAATAATAGTGTTATATTTCTTTCATTGGATATCCTATACTTATCAATAATGCTCTTTTAAGTCCTGCTGGAACTGTATCAGGTATTTGCACCAAATTTATTTGTTTCAGTTAAGTCAAAATGAATCAACAAGTGATTTGAACAGTTGTTCCAAAGCACAAGAAATAATTAGTTTATCTTAATTTTTTGATGTCATTTTGTACAAAAATGGTATTATTATTTTCCCCAATGAAAATTATAAGGAATTTAAAAATGTTAGTGTTTTCCTTTAGAAATTTCCTTGAGAAAGAGAAGGTGCAACATTGGAACTAACTTACTTTTGTGAATTCTCCTAAATGAAAGCATGATTGATTGATAACTGTACCAACTTAACACCAAGTATATGTTGTTGATTTTCCTTTAAGCAATTTCAAACAGTATTTTATCATCTTGCAGTTATAATAATAATTATAAAGATGAAATCATGTATGTAATGTGCTAAATTGATGTACATGTAATTGGTTAAAATCATTATTTTATGACCAGTCTACACAACACTGAATGCATTAAAATGATTCTTGTCACACATTTTATATTTTGTATAATTATTTAATTATTTATTTTTTGCAGAGCCGGAGGAATCCCTGACTTCTTATTAAAGGCAGGCCTCCAAGCGAAACCTATAAAACCTATACAAAAAAAATTCAAAATGGGAACCTTTATTTTCCCCAAAAAACTATATTAACCTATAAAAACTTATATTTTAATCTCCTGCAACATTTCATCTTCCTCATAAAATCCTCATGGCTTTGAAGAAAAATTACTTCCTAAGTATAAAGAGATGAATCCAAAATTGTGTGGCTGTAACATGTGTACCGCTCTATAGATTTTCTTAAGTGTTTCAGATCCAGGCATCTTACATAGCTTCTTGTGTTGTATCTCAGACAGTCCACAACATGCACATACACTGTACATGCTGGACATCATACTGCAGTAACACTGATTTTGTACCTTGTACTGTACATTACACATACAGTATCATGAACTTAACATTATTTCAATGCATAATGTAATATTATAATGTGAAAGATCATTGCTGGTTATGAGAAGCCTATACAAAGAAAATGAGAAAGCAGTTCAATCCATGATGTAAATCTGATTGAATACATGTACATGTAACATTAAGTGTTAAAGGAACGTGTTAAAAAGAAAATAAACAAAAGAGTCAGCTTCTATTAAAATAATAATAATTTCTGTTTTTAAATTAAAGTAATTTATATATGTAACTTATATATTGTAAATCTGACCTTACTATGAAGTAAGTCTAATGACATTATGTATTTAAGCTTAATGGTTTATGAGATATTAGTATTTATTTTTTCACCACGTCCCTTGAATAGCTCTGTATGTTGGACTAGCAGAAATGTCGCTGCACTGTTTCCAGTCTTGCTAAATTTATTTGGCATACAAGCAAAACTGCGTTTACTGTTTTCAGAGTCTGTTTTTGCTCGTCTTATTTCCAAAGTATCTCAACAGTGCATGACACTATTATTACAATAGAATTGTTCAAGTTTGGTCTACTTGATGTATCCCAACTGTCCATACAGATCAGACAGTAAAGTCATAAATTAAGTGTTTGTTTGGGTTCTTGTATACATGTAGTTACATGTTCAGTGTACTTTAAATATTACTAATCACCACATTACATGTGGTCTTACTGATTGCTTACATGTTCTGTGTACAAGTATTACTAATCATCACATTACATGGTCTACAGATGCTTATATGTTCAGTGTACAAGTATTACTAATCATCACATTACATGGTCTTACTGATGCTTACATGTTCAGTGTACAAGTATTACAAATCATCACATTACATGTACTTACTGATGCTTAAATGTTCAGTGTACAAGTATGTACTAATCATCTCATTACATGGTCTTACTGATTCTTACCTGTTCAGTGTACATGTTTTAGTAATCATCACATTACATGGTCTTACTGATGCTTACATGTTCAGTGTACAAGTATTACTAATCATCACATTACATGGTCTTACTGATGCTTACATGTTCAGTGTACAAGTATTACAAATCATCACATTACATGGTCTTACTGATGCTTACATGTTCAGTGTACAAGTGTGCTGATCATCACATTACATGGATCTTACTGATGCTTACATGTTCAGTGTACAAAACCGTACTGATCATCACATTACGTAATTCTTACTGATGCTTACATGTTCAGTGTACAAGTATTACTAATCATCACATTACATGGTCTTACTGATGCTTACATGTTCAGTGTGTACAAGTATTACTAATCATCACATTACATGGTCTTACTGATGCTTACATGTTCAGTGTTACAAGTATTACTAATCATCGCATTACATGGTCTTACTGATGCTTACATGTTCAGTGTACAAGTATTACTAATCATCACATTACATGGTCTTACTGATGCTTACATGTTCAGTCTTTTAAGTATTACTAATCATCGCATTACATGTGGTCTTACTGATGCTTACATGTTCCGGTGTACAAGTATTACTAATCATCACATTACATGGTCTTACTGATGCTTATATGTTCAGTGTACCAAGTATTACTAATCATCACATTACATGGTCTTACTGATGCTTACATGTTCAGTGTACAAGTATTACTAATCATCACATTACATGGTCTTACTGATGCTTACATGTTCAGTGTACAAGTATTACTAATCATCACATTACATGGTCTTACTGATGCTTACATGTTCAGTGTACAAGTATTACTAATCATCTCATTACATGGTCTTACTGATGCTTACATGTTCAGTGTACAAGTATTACTAATCATCACATTACGTGGTCTTACTGATGTTTACATGTTCAGTGTACAAGTATTACTAATCATCACATTACATGGTCTTACTGATGCTTACATGTTCAGTGTACAAGTATTACTAATCACCACATTACATGGTCTTACTGATGCTTACATGTTCAGTGTACAAGTATTACTAATCATCACATTACATGGTCTTACTGATGCTTACATGTTCAGTGTACAAGTATTACTAATCATCACATTACATGGTGGTCTTTACTGATGCTTACATGTTCAGTGTACAAGTATTACTAATCATCACATTACATGGTCTTACTGATGCTTACATGTTCAGTGTACAGCATACTAATCATCTCATTACATGGTCTTACTGATGGTTACATGTTCAGTGTACAAGTATTACTAATCATCACATTACGTGGTCTTACTGATGTTTACATGTTCAGTGTACAAGTATTACTAATCATCACATTACGTGGTCTTACTGATGCTTACATGTTCAGTGTACAAGTATTACTAATCACCACATTACATGGTCTTAGCTGTTTGCAAGCGCCCGGGAGTATTCACGCACAGGGTAAATACGCATGCGTAGTAGTTTAACGCATATGCGTTAAACCATCTACGCATGCGCTTTACGAAGCAATATCGGGGAACAGTCGCACGGGTGTAGTACGCACGCGCGAACATCGCCCTAGCTAGCTACATACACATGAAAGATGGCGGCACACGTAAATGTCAATTTCGTGTTTTCCCGAGCTCAATGACAATGATGCTCCTTATTATTGTAATACAACTGAATATGTATGAGGTATAGTAAAATAAATATAACATGAGTTTGTTAGGGTGGACGGTCTGGCTCCTCGGTATTGTAAGTTGACAAACTAGTTCCCGAGGCGAAGCCGAGGAACTAGTTTGCCAACTTCCAATACCTCGGGGAGCTAATATCGACTGTCCACCCTCAAACCATGTTATATTTGTATAATGTGCACTGGGCGGATATGTATACTGGCTAATTGTACATGTACACTAGTACAATCATGTATCGCGAACAGCAAGCATGGCAACAGTTGCTGGGCCAACCAGTAACCAATGAGAATACGTCTTTAGTTTTTGAACTAATATTAGCTATGTTAGCATTAATGAGCTCCGCCTTAAATGTTGGCATATGACGTGTAGAAACATCAAGGCACGACGACGAATGGTCACTGTATGTACATAATACACGTATAGTAATTCAAATTCAAAATATTTATTTATTAATCATGTATAAAATACATGAAAATCTACTCCAGGTGTACAATAAAAAATAGATAAAAATGCAAATTGAAAAACATAAAATAAATAAGTGAACAAATAAAGTTCTACTTTAAAATATAAGAGATTAAATTAGGTAAAGTTAAATTAATAATGCACTGTTATAATAGAGGTTATAATAAGTATAAAGGTAAATCGGTAAATTACACAAAAACTATACATATTTGCAACAAGTTGTAGAGACCAAAAAGACAGTAACAACAACCAGACATGCAGGAAAACCACTGTTTGCTCCCGACCCCACCCAAAATTTAACGAACATGCCTTTTGTTAAAAAGGTGAATTGCACTTGGGAGAAATGAAAACCTGTGACGGTTTGTTCGTTTCAAAGACGGGACAATTCTACCAGACCTAGAGAAAGTTACCTGTGAGTTTAACGGGTAAGTAGCATCTGTATAAATGAGTTCAAGTTTGGTCATCAGAGCTTTTTCATAGATATCATTAAGTTCTTTAACATTGATTGATGACAATAATTTTACTAGCAGCTCTGGTTATACGCTGAAGTTTTTGCATATTTTTGTTCAGACAATTATTAAACCATACAATACCACAGAAGGTTTATAACACTCTGGTAGAATAAAAACATTATATCTCTATCTACATTGAAAGACCAAAGTTTACGAAGGAAATAAAGCCGTTGATTTGCCTTACCACACATTTTCTAAATGTTAGAATTCCAATTTAAATCTTTGTCAATATAGGTCCCGAGGTATTTATATTCGTCGACAATTTCTACATCTTCATTATTGATCCACAGAAGTGTCATCACATTCTTAATTTTACGAAAATCTAAAATAATTTCTTTAGTTTTCCGAACATTTTATCACCAGTAGGTGGTTCTCATCACACCAGTTAACAAAACGAGTTACCTCATCTCTGTATGAATTCTCGTCATCAGTGTACAATATATACATGTACATGTATGTACATGTAGATGTACACTGACTTGTATTCAGTATGCATGGATCCGTGTTGTGTGAATATGCGCGCTGGAGTTTGGATAGCAAACCGTTCTGACGCGCCTTGATCAAGGCTAAAACATTACTGGCTCATTTATTCAGCAGCAACGGTCATGACCATATTATTTCGGGTATTATTTTCAGTCACTAAGTTAATCTAAACAAGTACTTTGATTCCATGCCCTGTTGATCGTGACGATACTGTCCCTTTAAGTTATGTACTGCGTGGATACATTGCATGCAGTCCCTAAGCTGACGAAAGAGGGCGCTTCATGTGTATACCACCGGCGCGGTAAACAAACATCAACATGATCAAAATTCATAGTTTAGTTTGGATATCTGGAATACAGACTTGTGTGACCCATTCATTTGTGAGCACTGAATAATGTTAAGATTAACGTTACAGTGAGCATAAATGCTTTGATGACTCTGTACAACCGCTATTACTAGTACCGGTATTTAGAACCAAGTATGCTAGATTTTCTGCAAAATCTACCTTGACTGTGACACAACAATTTGGTTTTGTTTTAGCCTCATTCTACGGCCAATACACTGGACTCCCTCCGTATCCTTGGCCCTAGCTCCACACATGTACAAAAAGGGAGCGATTTTTTCAACTTTTGATCTGCTAATTTTAAATTATTACGATCAAAAAATTTGTGATTAGGTAAGCTTGCACAAACAGACACATCTGGCATAAAGTTTACTATTTTAAATTTTAAAAATGTTTCGAAAATTTCATGAAAGTGAGATATCCCAGAATAATTGATTTTATGCCAAAAGTGTCTGTTGGGCAAGGCTATCTAATTACTAAATTTTAGGTTGTAATAAACAAAAATCGTTCCTTGTTTGTACATGTAGTGCTAGGCCAAGGCCAAGGATAGAGAGGGAGTCCAGTGACATTGACACTGGGGCTAGTTTTTTATTGATACGTGTAAGAGGTGGGGGATGAATCTGATGATTCAACATTTCAATTGTAAATGACTGCCCCTGAAGTGCATCACTCCCATCAGTTGTGATAATCATAACTCAACATTATCATGTAGAGTTACGAGCAATTACCGAACAGTTCATAAACATTGAACAAATTAAATAGAAAATACAGGTCCCTTTTAAGGGAAAGAATGTCGTATCCGACAGCCACTTTTTCTCATTCAATGTAACCAATAATGTAATCTTACCTACCCAGTAAGGTGGAGAACATATGGATGATGATGGACATATACTTCAAATTATTCTAGGATATCTATTTCATGAAAAAGCATGCATTTTGGGTATACAATGACTTCCTCAGTCATATCAGTCTGACCCTGTTAGTGACCAACACAGTCATTGTACATGCTCAGTGGCAACTATAATAGTATCCTTCTATTTTTCTGAAAGGTGAGCATTTTTTTTAAAGGGAAATGAAGTCCGAAAACCATCATTAAAGTGGATTTTAAAGATATGTTTCGCTTTCTGCACCCCAAAAATCGATAGAATCATGGTTGCAAATTTAAAAAAAAAACTTTAAAAAATGGCAATCGGATATGACATTCTTTTAAGTACACCATAGCGTATCCAGAATATTTTCAAACTTTCAGTGAATATTGTTAGTCAAATTCGTGAGTATACTCCTGTCATTATTAGGTGTTCGGGTATGTACCCGAAACACCTATTGTTTTTGTTCGTTTTTTACTTCTTCTTCTTCTTCTTCTCCCCCGTGACTGTCCGCAAAAAAACACATACTTGCAAACTTCACACGAACTTGAAACTTGGCATGTACTTAGAACTTAACAAGTAGATGAAACTCGAGTTGTGAGTGACCCCGATTTGACCTTACTTCCTGTCCAAACCGGAAGTCAAAGTTTAATATTTACAAAAATCATATCTCAACAACCACAACAGGTAAATGGAATTTTTTTGCACTATTGTATAGACTGTTAATTGTCGAAAAATATTTACAAAAACATGACCCCAATTTGACCTTACTTCCTGTCCAAACCGGAAGTCAAAGTTTAACATTTAAAAAAATCATATCTCAACAACCACAAGAGATAAATTCACAATTCTTTCACCATTGTACAGATCGTTAATTGTCAAAAAATATTTTCTAAAAGGTAACCCCAATTTGACCTTTACTTCCTGTCCAAACCGGAAGTCAAAGTTTAATATTTAACAAAAATCATATCTCAACAACCACAAGAGATAAATTCACAATTCTTTCACCATTGTACAGATCGTTAATTGTCAAAAAATATTTTCAAAAAGGTGACCCCAATTTGACCTTTACTTCCTGTCCAAACCGGAAGTCAAAGTTAAATATTTAAAAAAATCATATCTCAACAACCACAAGAGGTAAAGTCAAAATTGTTGTACCATTGTACAGATCGTTAATTGTCAAAAAATATTTACAAAACGGTGACCCCAATTTGACCTTACTTCCTGTCTAAACCGGAAGTCAAAGTTTAATATTTAAAAAAATCATATCTCAACAACCACAGGAGGTAAATTGACATTTGTTGCACCATTGTATAGAATTGTTAATTGTTGAAAAATATTTACGAAAAGGTGACCCACTTGACCTTACTTCCTGTCCAAACCGGAAGTCAAAGTTTAATATTTAAAACAATCATATCTCAACAACCACAAGAGGTAAATTCACAATCTTTTGCACTTATTGTACAGATCGTTATTTGTCAAAACAATTTTACAAAAAGATGACCCCAATTTGACCTTACTTCCTGTGCAAACCGGAAGTCAAAGTTTAATATTTAAAAACAATCATATCTCAATTAACAACCACAAGAGGTAAATTCACAATCTTTGCACTATTGTACAGATAGTTATTTGTCAAAACAATTTTACAAAAAGATGACCCCAATTTGACCTTACTTCCTGTCCACACCGGAAGTCAAAGTTTAATATTAAAAAAATCATATCTCAACAACCACAAGAGGTAAATTGACATTTTTGTACCATTGTACAGATTGTTAATTGTCAAAAGTATTTTACAAAGGTGACCCCAATTTACCTTACTTCCTGTCCAAACCGGAAGTCAAAGTTTAATATTAAAATAATTTCTAAATTCAGTATTGTATTGTATTCACATAAACTTCGCGAGAACTTCAACAGACGTTAACATTGATTTGACTCTCCAACACTTCGAATTGATGACGTAACCATTTTAACTTCAACTGAACACCTTGTTTTTGTTGTGACAAAACTATATCTAGTTATTATTATTTTTTTAATTTGGTTTTTATCTTTTGAATAGACTGATTATGTTCAATAAGGATTCAGGATTATGCTGTGTACTTTAAAGGGACCGTCCATCTTTCTTAGACCGCATAATGTTGTTGGCTTGTACATCTATGGAAAATAGCATAGCCCAATGTGACTTACTTTGGGCTATGTTACCAGAGCTACCCCCATCATAATCCCTCCCCAACCACTATACTTCATCCACACCCACCCTAAGCACCGGATTAAGGGTTTTGACGCATTTTACGGATTTGTTGGACATTTTCAGAAATTATAGAAAATGTTGGATTTGTTTTTCAAACTTTATGAAGTCCTTGCTTGCTTTTTCAGGTTTGTGCATATCCAAAAAAGTATGACAACTATTATGAGTATTTAAGAAATTACAGGGAGATTGTCTTAAAATCCAAATCTTGTACCCTTATTAACAAGCACTATCTTTTCAGGGATTGTTACTCAACTTAAAAATAATAAAACAAATATGTATAAATAAAATACATAAATGGCTGAGTATTAAATAAACTATTGAAATGTTGATCTGATGTTCACATTTGTGAACTTTTTATTGTTTTTTGTTACATTTTTGTTTTTCCTTTTGTTCATTCTTCAGAAAACCTCCCAGCTGGTCATGAGAGTATCATCTGTGCTCTTTCACCCAGTTGATGATGGCTTCATAAAATACCCTTGTGTTGCTCCTTACTGATAAGGATGGCACTGCCAATTGGTTGGTAGACTACCAGGAGGAAAACAACATTACACTGTGAGTACAGACCACTAAACCCCTGAGAGTGGAAGAGTAAACCTGTTTAAAGTGTACTACCGGTGTCAACAAATAATTTGCCCCAATCTGTTATTAAGGCAGATCGTTGTCTGAAGTAAAAATTAGGACATAATGTTCTGTCCTGCTCAAGTGGTTGTAACTGTGAAACTGTGTAACTGTGAAACGAAACCCAGGAAAACTAAGCAGGTTTGTATTAAATAATATATTTTGCAATAATAATAATATTTAATTATTATATGGTGTAGTTCACATAATGTCCCAATGGGCTTTACTGTTACCCCTGGTCATTGGGCCAATCATTCCTGTAGTCTTTCTCAGCTCCCTGTGGAGTATACAGCCCCAACCAACCGTATACCACTTTGGAGGTTTTTTTATACACAATATCAACCTCTACCCTCACATGTCCAGGTTCACAATGCAATGTACACATGTACATTATTAGGAAAGATTAATACTATCATAAGCTTTTTAACGAGAAAGTTTCAAATTAAAATTTGAAAATTGTGTACATTTTGACCAATATTGTAGTTTATCTAATGTAACTTCTCTAATATGACAGCTGCAGGGGTTTTCACATTGGCATTTATTTACACTGAGTTCACATTCAATTGTACTCATGGAGATGAAAACGGATCATGCAATATCCAGCTGATGATTTTTACTGTTACACTGGCATACATATTTTAATGCAGGGCCAAATTCAGGGATCCCGATATACCAGAGTTTGCAACTCATGCATACCACAACCATCCAATAATCTGTGCTGATGCCCTTGAAATTTGTTGGATGTCTCAGAAGAGGTTACATACAGGAAAGTTGAAGAAACTATTCTCAAAGGACACTCCCAGTCAACTGCAACGCCTATACCATCTTGATCTGCAATTAGACTATGGAACTGCTTCTTTCAAGGTTTTCTATTGAGTAAAGTGCCCAGATCTTCAGTTCTGCCACAGGTAATACACTTCTACTATTTTTTTTAAAGTGGTTTTATAAAAGCTAGAGACTGCCATATCTTTTTGGAAATTTATTAAAATATCAAACTAAAAACATTCCTCTGCAATTATTGTGGAATGTGTTTTTGTTAGATATTTTAGAAAGTTTTATGTATAATTTTTTTGATAATTAATTGTTGTCAAATTTTGGGAGATTTTTTAAAACTTTTTATGGCAATAAGGCCCATAAATTAATTCACAAAGGTAATATAAAGTGCAGAGAATATTCCAAAACACTTTTAAAGCAAGTGTAACAGTGGTAATTACTGGATTATCAAATGTATCATCCTCAAGAAACATGATCATCTACATGTACATGTATAATTGTGTAACTTTTTGAGAGTTATTTGCACATTTTGTAAAATTTTGGGAAATTTTGTAAACTTGTGACACTTTTATGGCAATAAGGTCTATACATTAATTCACAAAGGTAATATAAAGTGCAGGGAATATTCCCAAACAGTCTATGCACTTATAAAGCAAGTGTAACAGTGGTAATTACTGGATTATCAAATGTATCATCCTCAAGAAACATGATCATCTACATGTACATGTATACCAAATAACATTCACTGAGTACATTTATGATATATTTCTTATATTTCTTAAAAATAGAGGACTGAAATGGCCATTTGTCTACAAACACATAAGTGATTTCATCTTTATAAGAGAAAAAAGGGATTGTCTTGTTAAATCACTTTGATTAAATTTGACGTTTTTTTCTTCAGTGTATTGTGAATAAATGTGAAATGATACTTTTTGGAACTAAATATAAGGAAAAATACCTCACATCTTTACAGGGAAGTGTGTAGACAAATGGCCATTTCAAGCCTCAATGTTTTAAGAAATATATCATAAATCTACCATATGAATTTTTGTTATGTTTTAAAAAAAAGGGTCCTGGACACCTGATTTGTAATATTTTGTTTTAATAATTCCTGTATAAATATATTGTAACTAATATATAATGACGTGACGTGACGTGTTCTTGATCGCTCTCCCGAAAATTCAAAATTTTAAAGTTTTGCACTGCCAAAATCCCACCGACAAGTTATCAATCTGTGGATATTCATCCCAAGATCATGGCCGATCAAACCCAGCCCAAAAGGACAACTAGCTCTCGCAGGAAACATCAGAAAACGAACCGTCTCGAGCTACTTCTGTCAGTGATTCAGAACAAGATGGCGTCAGTGCGTGTAGCTGTCGTAACGACTACAATACCATGAATGCTAAACTCGATCAAATTCTCACCTCGCTCATCAACGTCGAATCCAGACTGACTGGCTTAGAAGTGAAACTTCATGACATCAGTGATCAGGTCAGTAACAACAAGAAAGACATCACAGAGATCAAGGAAGCGGTTTCTTTCCTTGAAACCCAGTACCAGTCAGTCATGGCGCAGATCGATAAGCGGGCCATATCAGACCATGCAACCATCGAGCACCTTGAAGACGACCTGGACAATCTAGAAAACCGGAGCTGCCGCAACAATGTAGTAATCCATGGCATACCTGAAGGATCTGAAGGGAGCAGATCATGTGAGGCCTTCCTAGCCGATTTCTTTGATGATCACATGAAATTGGAAGACGCCCGGGACATTGAAATCGAAAGAGCTCATCGTACTCCGGCAAATGCAAGGCCGTCCACCCCCGACTCCACGGGCTCTCGACCCCGGTCCCGCCCGATACACTGCAAATTACTTCGATATAGTGACCGCCAACTCATCCTGAAAAATGCATCAAAGCTGTTGAAGACCAACCCATACAAATCGGCCAAGATCTTCATCAGCGATGACGTCTCCGTTCCTGTAAGAAACATCAGAAAACAGCTACGGGATCGCCATCTTCCATCAATCCGCAGTGATAAACGGGTGGAGTACGCATTTATTCCGTTGTCCATCCCACCAGTAATCAGGTACAAACTCAAAGTGGTGCTTTTCAGATCATTTCGTCTCGGGAGGCGAATCTCTCGTAAAAAATCAAACCATCTATCCGTCAGTCATATCTCTTGTAACTCTTGTGATTACTAGATCAGACGAGTCTAATGTGTCATATCATGAAGAATTTTGTTATTTTCTTGGATGCAATTACAATCACAGTGAAAAATTTGTATAAATGTGTTAACATATTAAATTGTGGGTCTTTTATGATGTGCTTATGTGTAATATTACGTTCATCAACATTGCAGGTTCGTTTTCATTGCCTTAACGATCACCACCGTGTTTATGTTTTGACACCACAGTTCTGTTGTCATGTTTCCATGATAACCCCCAGTTATGTAATAAGTTATGTGGCTATATACAGGTGTATCCGCTATTGGCAATGGTTTGTGGCTTTGCTTTCAATTGGAAGTCTGGCATATTGTTGTATGTCTTTGTCTGCTGTTTCCATGGTTATAATCACCATAATGGCTATGTGCAAGGCTGCGGGGTCAATACATGTACGTGGTCCTATATTACTGCTAATACTTTGTTAGTTAACCAGAGCTGTCCAGTATGCAATCAGAGGTTGTCCGAAGACTGTCAGAACTGTTACACCCATGTTCTCCCTTTCAATCATCTTGATCAGGAGGATTTCCATCTAGCTCTATTTGAGTTTCAAACCAAAGCAAGATTTGACAATGATCGGCTTAAAAAGTTGAAATTCAACCCGTTCATTTTCAATGACAGTTTCGTTGGCAACTCTGAATTGGATCCGGATAAAAACTACTATTCCAACGAACGTAGTGTAGATTCCGACTATCTACTTTCTGACCAGTTTGTTACCAAATTGCCCACAACACATTTTTCCTGTATTCATTATAATTCGAGAAGCCTGCCCAAAATTTTTGACCGCATAACGAATTTCATTAAGATGCTTGAATTTCAATTCAGCATAATTGGAATCTCTGAAACATGGCTGAGTGATAACAGTCACACCTTGAGTATCCCAGACTACAGATATATTCAGAGCAACAGACAAGGTAAAAAGGTTGGAGGTGGTGTTGCCATCTATGTCCATGACTCACTTACCTTTAAAGAGCGCAATGACCTCAAATTAGACAATTCTCTTTGCGACTCCCTCTTTATAGAGATAACCCAAATGGCAAGTAAGAGCATCATTGTTAGGATTGTGTATAAGCCCCCTGACACCAACGTAAACTCATTTTGGGTGATTTTAATATCGACCTTCTCAAACATGAGCATCACAATCCTCAAAATTTTATTAATTCACTGTTTAGTAACTTTCACTTGCCCCTGATTAATAAGCCAACTCGCATAACCAACTCCTCCACTACCCTCATTGATAATATCATCAGTAATAGTGACTTGCAGACGCAACAAGGAATACTATTCGATGATTCAACTGATCACTTAGCAATTTTTCAGATCACATGTCTAAATAATGCACCTTGCAAAAAGGACAATCCTGAATACTTCTACAGGAACATCACACAACAAACCATTCTTAGCTTCCAACAAGATCTAGCTGATGTAAATTGGAGTGATGTGTATTCCACAGATGATCCTAACGAAGGATATGAGGCACTCACTTCTTATTTCTCCACCCTCTACAACAAACACTTCCAGGGACAATATCATCACAATCAACAGGGCATGGAATCGGAGTGCTAGTTTTAGATTAACTCAATGACTGAAAATAATACCCCACTTGATAAGGTCCTATTACTGTTAGGCCTGTGTTGAATAATCAAATATTCAATCAATGGTTCAAATATCCGGTTGGTTTTTCCAGTTCAAACATTTGAAGAATTTTTTAAAACTTTTTGTTGATTTTTTTTTATTGGCGCTTCCATCATTAACACCCCCCCTCCCAATAATACTTTTGTGTACATTTGGTCAACACCTATCTGTATAGCAAGTCCATCCTAATCCGGGTGACATTATGTTTAGTACATTTTTTGACCTCACTATATCAGACGTGCTCATTTTATCATGTGGCGCAATTTACAATCAACGGCTTTCGAATATCGAATATTCGACTGAATTCAAAATCCGAATATCCGGTTACCAAATTATTTGAAAACGCACAACCCTAATTACTGTTGCTGCTGCATAAATGAGCCAGAAAGTCTGTTCTGATCGTGATATAGTGTGCCTTTAATGTATGACAAGGGCATTTAAGGCATGATTAATTTTGGATGAGTCAAAACAAATTCTTTACCTGGCATACAAATGATGTACTTGTAAGAGGGTCCTCATCAGTGTGTATTCCTGATGTAGATGCTGCTGCAACCTAACATTAAGAAATCAAGGATAGAAGACACATTATTAAGTAAAAGAATGCCTTCAATGAGGATTTCATTTTGAAAATGAAATTGATGTGGGCGGTAATGACCAAGCAACAAACTGTAATTCCCTTATTAAATGAGCTAATTACATGACAAGAAACATCTCTGCGGTCTTAAATTACATTAAGGTTGACATACTTTTTACACAGCTATACTTGCATCAATCTATATCTGCAAGAACGCATACAAACAAAGTTATTTGAAGACCTTTCTGGAGTTCCTTGTAAACAATGCATGGTAGCATTCATGCTAAACTTGAAAGGCTGCACTGCACTCATCATTCAGGATGCAGTAATTTTCCTTAATACCAAACTAGACTGCAGTCGCTGCACTTTTAAACTTACTGAGTACTTCATACGTTTTGCTGATTCAGTTCTTTGGACCAAAACAACAAAATTATCAATGTTCCAATCAAAACAAAAATTAACATCTTTAATATTTTTTGATTTATTGTAACGTTGAATTTCTGTCTCTGGAGGAACATTAATAATTGTTGTTGTTTGAGATTGCCAATACAGTGTAGGGGCTTTAATTGAGACGTGGCATCACAAAATTAGCTAAAAATCTTAAAATTTTGATTTTTGATTCCACTGAAAGACTGCTTTCAAATTGTGTATAGACACTATTCTAATATTTGTCATTTACAATTGACATAATTAGTGCTAATTTAATATTAACCCTCCTACTTCTGGCACCTTTTTCATACAAGTTGGCCCACCATTTGAAACCATTCGCTTTTGTGGTTTTGAATCGTGAAATAACTGTGTACAGTATTGATTCCCAAATGGTTTGGAATGGTAGGTCTGCAGTGGCGTAACCAGAGGGGGGGCAGGGGGCTTGCGCCCCCCCGCTCAGAACCCTTGCCCCCCTCTTGCCCCCCCATATGAAATCACAGAAAAGTGTTTGTTTTTTTTGGTTTTTTTTGGTTAAATATATCAATCGTTTAATACTGCATAAAATCCTGCTGTAAAAAAGTAAAACTTTTATTCATATCAGTATGTGAACTTTATAACCCAGCCATAACAAATGGACGGAAACGCGGGCGCGATCTTAATTGCCATTATTTCCAAATTGTGGTTTTGCGGTTACAGAGAGTGGAGGGTCGCCCAGGAAGTCACAAAAGGTTACGTTACGTGGTCTAAACGTAGACCATTAGCTCCGTTAACACAACGTAGTCAGATGCACATCGGAGATTCAAAAAACAAAAATGGCCAGCGGAAAAGGTAGCTTAGACCATTTCTTCTCGACATCAAAGCGCCCGTCTCTGCCTCGTGCTCCAACACCTAAGAGGCAGAGACGGGAAAATACAGAAGATGATTGTGATTCTGATGTGGTACCAGAGTATTGCATGGACTCTGCATCCGAGGATTCCGCCGAAGAGAATTTCGAAGAAGATATATCCGTTAGTAGTACTGGGGGCGCTAGAGCTAGCACAAGTGCCCTGGCAAGTACACGTACTAGCAGTGAAGCAAGAGCTGTTGGTCCTCAAGGTTTGTGGCTCTCTATTATGAACTATAGTTAATGATAGTAATAATGAGTATTAAATTACCTCGACCACTTCATATTTTCACGGTTTATTCAAGGGCCTTGGTGAATAATGTTTTGTTGAGTCGCGTTTACTAGTTTTTATTGACCTATTAGTTACCATCACCACTCGTTCAACAGTAACTTACCTTTCAAAGGGCCAAATATTAAATGGATTGTCGTTTATATTAACTATTTTAAATCACACTTATTGCACACCTTTTTGATTTGTTCTCAACTTCGAGCAGACTGACTTCGAGAGCTCCTAATACATGCAATAATGTGCATTGTAATTTATTTTGTTTTTCTTTATAGTAAATTTATGTAAACCTAATCGGCTTTTAAACTATTTTTCCCCTTACAGACATATCACGCTATCCCAGAGATGAAGCTCAACAGCCACACCTTGTTGCTTATCCTAAAGACAACAAGAAGAGATCATTCTTATCAGTATGGTATAATGAGTACCAGTGGTTGGAGTATTCCATATCAACGGACAGTGCATTCTGCTTTGTCTGTCGTCATTTTGCTTCTTTCCTCATCACCTGATATTGCTTATACATCAGCTGGATTTAAGACATGGAAGAAAGCAAAGAGAAGAAGAAGGTTTTGTTGCTCATTCAAATTCCCCTTGTCACAAAGTGGCAATGCTCACATGGATAGATTATAGGCAATGAAGGAGAAGGATACTTCTGTGATGCAGATGGTCAGTGAAAATTACAGAAAAGAGATCCAAAGCAACCAGGAATACATCAAAACGATAGCTGACATACTTCTCCTACAGCGAAACAGAACATAGCTCAAAGAGGGCAAGGGGAGAAGGCTCCACAGACAAGTAAGAATGATGCAGAAGATGACGACAAAGATGTCCCGATAAATAGACGGAACTTCTTGGAAATCCTAACTCTTGTATCAAAAAACAATCCAGCCATAGCTAGTAAACTTGTGGAGATCCCGCAAAATGCCAAATACACGTCTCCCAAGTTACAAAATGAAATAATTGAAGTGTTAGCCCAAATGATAAGAAAAGATATTATCGAGGAGGTTAAAGAAGCCGGTGAGTTTGCTATCATGGTCGACGAGACCAAGGATGTCTCTAAAACAGAGCAGCTATCTCTTGTTCTACGCTACTATTACTGTGGGAGCGTGGAAAGAAAGCTTTGTTATGTTTAAAGCGGCTGATAAACTAGATGCAACAAGTCTAACCACAACAGTAATAAAGTGCCTACAGGACTTTGGACTCAACTACAAGGAAAAACTTGTTGGGCAAGGTTACGATGGGGCTGCTGTTATGAGCGGTAAGCATAGAGGAGTAGCCGCTCAGGTAAAACAGGAGGCGAAATATGCATTTTACGTGCATTGCCACGCACACCGCCTTAACTTGGTGTTAGTCGACACGGTCAAAAGTGTACAGGAGGCTGCAGATTTCTTCGCGCTTCTGGAAAGACTGTACGTCTTCCTTTCACGGTCTTATGTCCATCAGAAATATGTACAAGTCCAGAAAGAAATGTACCCAGGGAAACCACAGCGTGAATTGCAAAGACTGAGCGATACAAGATGGGCTTGTCGGTACTTTTCCTGTTGCAATACCAGAGATCGGCTACCAGCTATTCTCAAAACCCTTCAGGATATTTCTGATGAAGACAATGCAGACAGGGCCATTGATGCACGAGGTTTGGCTTCCCAGTTGAACTTTACATTTGTTGTAATGCTAACGGTATTTTGCGATATCCTCCAGGAATCCAAAGGCCTCTCTGATATGCTACAAAATGCTAAAGTGGACTTAGCAAAGGCAACCGACATCGTTGACAATTTCAAGAACAAATTGCAGAAGCTACGATCTGACGAGGACTGCTTTGACGAGATATGGAGTTCAGCGACAGAGCTATCGTCTGCCTGCAAAATATCGATCACCGAAGTCCGTCTGCGTCGTCAAAGGCGTTTACCAAATAGACTTCAAGATTCTGTTATAACAGAACAGGTGCCTGTAGAACACCAGCGATCCACAACAAAAGACAACGTTCGGGTTCACGTCTTCAACTCTGTTCTTGACGTCATCATATCAGAAATGGATCGTAGATTTTCTACAGAAAGTTGTGCCATAATGACCGGTATTTCATCCCTTTATCCAGAGGCGGAAAGCTCTCAACACTGAAAGTGTGCAGAAGTTTGGACAGGTGTTTGACGCTAACTTGGAGGACCCAAGCCATGAAATTCCACAAGCAAAGCGTCTCCTGAAACGTAAATTTACAGACTCCGGAAATACAGCTCCCTGAAACTCTTCTTCAGTTTACTGCATTTTTTAGATCCATACAAGGATGTATTTGCTGAGTTATTCTGTTCTGATGAAAATTGCAGTGGCAATTCCAGTATCCAGTGCTGCTTGCGAGCGCAGCTTTTCCAGTTTGAAACTCATCAAAACTTATCTTCGAAACACAATGTCGGATAAGCGCTTGAGTGATCTTGGTGTTCTTCACATTGAACGAGAACGCACAGAGGCCATAGACCTTGATGATTTCATTGAGGAATCTGCAGATCACCACAAGAACCTCCGCATAAGTCTTCTTTGAGGCAAGCCGTGGAACTGAGAGGTAGGCCTATTTTTGTGATCATTGTTATTAAACCCACAACTTCAATCCTGTATTTTGATTTTTATTTAAATGGCTTACAATTGTACTAATTATTATGTTTCGGGTATTTACACTGAAATAAAGCATACAAACAACAATTTTATTTAATGATTACTCATAGAGTTTAATTTGAGAATGCCGTGTATAAACAATAACTCCTGAATTGATATTTGGTAATTTAATCCTGGTATGCAGTCGAAAAATTTTATCTTATAAAAATGACAAGTACTCTAAGATTTGTTTGGTTTCGCAATCTTTTGTGCATAAACTGCATTATGGTTTGGTATCAACTATCAATTAACATAGTAAATGGTAAGCGTAATGTAATCTTGCACTTCTTTGGCCCCCCCAAATTTATTCTTTGCCCCCACTTGCCCCCCCAAATGAAAATGTCTAGTTACGCCACTGTAGGTCAGCTAATACAAAACCTTGTTTGGATACTTCTAAGTGGTGAATTAATGGACCCTCTATGCCAGTGACATGAGTAAATGGTTTTAAATGACAGGTCTGCTATACCCTAAAGACCCTAGTGCCATTTTTAAGTGGTAGATCAATTACTTGTACACTGGCCACCATGTGTTAAAACTCCATAGGGTACTGAGATGATGGATAGTCCACTTGCTAGTCCATAATGCAGGTTTTGTTTTTCCGGCTATGTGAAACCACACCAAGGTGTAATGTATCCACCATTTAAAACCATTTGAATGATAAGCCACTGTGAAGTACATTCACCATTTGAATCCATTCGGCTATGGAAACACACCAAGGTGTAGTGTAACAACCATTCAAAACCATTTGAATGGATATGAATGGTAGTTAAGCTTGCTACCAACACTGTTCAAATGGTATCACCAGGTGTGTACAAAACCAATGGGCATTTTGGTAAGTGGAAATTTTGAATGGTTTCAAATGGTCAAACAGTAGGAGGGTTAATTAACATAATTTTCTCTTCACTGGCAAATTATACAGTTTTAACTGGTGTTTATTGACATCAAATATTCAGAGTTATTTCAACTACTCTGATTAGAGCTAATTAATTGTTAATAACAATAAATGAAAATTATTTCTTGAAACCCGGCCATCATTCTTTGTTTAGAAATACAAAGACAATTTTTTTTTTTTTTTTTTGATTTTCACACATTGTCCATAATGCTTTTTGTTCTTAAATATGTAAATCTTTATTGTTGATAGTTTATGTCCAACGTACCTTACACAGAACTGATGAAAGCATGTTGCATGTCCATATTTTTTCTGTTTTCCTGTGCAGTTACATAGTAGGCATTCTGAGTTTCTGTCTTATGAGACATTAGTTGGGTAACTTGATGAGCCTCTCTCTGGCTTAGAGTGTCAACAGCCTGAAACAAATCATTTTTGATCATCATTTTTGGAAGGCTTGCAACTGCAATGATCACCAAAACAAATATTAATTTGGCAGATATGGCAACTACAGAATCAATCCCCTCATCAGATTTGATGGAAAGAAATGTTTTACATCTGTAAACAAATCAATTTATTACACATTTTAACTTGGGAACAGAACACAGCAATCGCCCTGTTGAGCGGAACTGATCCACCCATTCTGCAGTGTGCATTTACATGATCCAACTTATTGAAAGAAGCAATTCTCACCATCTTATAATTAAAAGGGAGTGTATATACACCAATGGTTAATAAATGAATGTGAATACATCCATATACTTATAGAATCAAGAGATGTATAGAAGCCAAACTGTAGAAAATATGTTCACATTTGTTTGTATTTGTTAAAATGTGGAAATGTTTCAATGTCCAATGATCCATTTAAAATTTGAGTATTTCATTCCTACATTTCACATTGTCAAGTGGAATAACTTCTCAGCGTGTTCAGTATTTCGGTACCATTAACATATTACATTACAAGTATAATTCACTCAGTTACTCCCTAAATTAATTAGGACAAAAAATTACCCTTTCATTCCCGCTCTCAATATATTCCGGATAACATCATACACTGACATCCTGCAACTTGAATTTGTATGTATAAAAGTATGTTGGATATTGCAATGGTAATGAAGAGATGTATCCAAACCCCTTTTATGCTTAAACCAGTTAGAGTTAGTGTAATGCTTTCATGAGGATGCTTTCTTAAAGGGGGTATATCGTCACAATCAGAGCAGGCTTGCGGCTTGAATGGGTACCTGTGAAGGCAGAGATGGTTTGCTCTATATGCGCTAGAAATGGCAGCAATTGAGCTGTATACTCCCCAGGGAGCTGAGATGGTTTCAGGAATGATTTATGAGCCTTATGAGCCTTATGAGCAGGGATAATAATATAATGCGCCTTGAGCGCCACTTAGTTGGTGGATACGTGCGCTATATAAATCTATACATTATTATTATTATTATGTAGATATACTCACCTACCTTAATTTGTTGCAGCTGTTTTACATATGATTGATTATAACAATGGTTTGACTCCTGTCCCAACAAACAAGGGTGAATGTTCTGAACTCATAGCACCTGCTGAGGAATGTCAAGAAAAAAAATGTCTAGATTAATCTCAATTATAACATTTTTAGTGTATGCAGGATAGCTATTAGGAAAAGAATGCAGTGTGTTTAAAACTTAAACTGCAAGCCACATGAGTCCCACAAGAAAAGGAATCACAATGACTGTCAGCCCATTTGTAACAATATCTACCCACTTTAAAACATGAATTGGATAATATACTGAACTTTCAAAACAATATTATTTCTACCAAGTACATAGCCTTCAAGGCACTAGTGCCCAGCTGTTTGTGTGATTACTAATAATATACGAGTAGCTGGAAACAAGGGAGGGCAATGACCAAGGCCTGAGGTCAGTATTGAATAATACATACAAATAATTGAACTACTTGAATTTCATTCTATTTTAACATATGCTTAGTGTTCGCATTATTTCCATAGATATATATTTATAGTTAAATTTCTTCCTCTGAGAGTAAAGTAAACTGGATCATGTCTGACTGTGGACTTACAATAATTAAACATTGACAATCCCATGGGGGCGTTATACTATACATGACTATATGAGGATCAAACTATATATGTCTGGACGTGCAAGAAACAATTCAAGACTCTAGTTCACGGTTCATGTAAACTTCAGAACCCTTTGTTACCGTATTTTAGCCATTAAGGATAAAGAATCAACAAGATGTGTTATAAATATATAAAAAGAAATTTGATATAGAGGGTGAGAATAAGAATTCTAACCTGAACACCCACAGGAGGCAGGCCGTGTGTATTTTATGTACAAGCTCAGTTGCCTCTCTAGAGTTTCATTCAATATGACTGTGGCAGGTCCAAGATGTTCTGTCTTGTGTTTGTAAACCTGAAATGAGAAATGTATTGTATCAGTAATGCTAATAAGGCTAAACAGCTCAGGTTCCAAACCCAATACTTAATATTTAATATCATGACTTTCAAAAAGCCTCATCCTTGTGATTCCCGGACAGCGGCTTCCATGGGGGTGTGATCCCTGGCCAATGAAATGTATGGACATTGAATGGATTTTGATGCTTAGCGCCCCCAGAACAAAGATATTGACAAAATAGGGAGAACCAACACAGAGCTAGATAGCTCTAGATACCGGTACGGTAAACCAGATGTTGCAGGTTCAAACCCCCGCTCTTGTCAATTCAATAATTCATTTTAATAGACAGATTCTGCCACTCAGTGCAATATATTCATAATGATAATTTTTTTCCCTGACACATCCACCATTTTTCTGACTTACTTATGAATGCTTTGATTGAACATAAATTGCCAGAACTCATTGATTGAATTTCACTGAAACACATTTAACTTTGTACAGTTCAGTGAGGAAATAAATAAACTCACCACTATATACTTCAGTATTTTACCAAGCAGTTGCTTTGTTTCAAAAGAGATAAAGATTTTGTTCAAGAACAGCTATAACTTTAATCTTTTAAACATTTATAGGGGAAGGCGATCAGAGCATACTGATCGCAACGTCAAGTTGTAACCAACCGGTTCTTTTCAGAACTATTTACAGTACTATTCAAAAAGAGAATTTCTACATGGTGTCACCACAAACAGTCTTTACTAATTCTTGGTGTAAAATGTAACAGGTTTTCAAACCCAACAGTCATGATCAATGCATACTCAACTGCATGCATATACATCCATCATGAAAACAATTCCTGGTAAAATACCAGGTGTTGCAAACTTAATTTCATAATTTGTTTCCGTCCCCATGCCCCATCCCCTTCTATACTGCACTGAGCTTGAGACTAACAAGGTTTACTCACCACTGATCTGTGACTTCAATTCTGATTGACGTGCACACTTTATATTCACAGCAGGTACTTGTTGACCGTTTTTGGTTGTTTCTCATTGCAGCAAGGGTCAGCACAATTCTAAATAATAGGAAGAAATATATTTATACAGGAATTATGTAAAAGCTACATTCAGTTTTCAAATGATACACATACATGTACTTGAAACTGCATTGATACAAATCAGGTTTGTACCAATGCAGTATATGGTTAAAACTGTGCTGCACATTCAAGTTAGCTCTGGTTACTACATTAAGGTATTCTGGACATGTGCTGTGTACTTAAGAGACCTGGACGTATTTTAAATCACTTTAATTACTCCAACATTCTCAAATATACACACTGGGCTCTCTTCTACTCATCACATTGTATGACAACCACCAGTCACTATTAACTTTACCCTGAAAATGCCCTGAAAATCCGTTTTGCCGTGAAATAACAGTTCACCGTAATTTCACAGCAATTTCATGGTGGCTCTTCCTCTCAGATATTGGTAATAATGTTTACATGTGATTTCAGGGCAAATTCACGGCGCTCTCGAGAATTAATGAGCTGCCCCAAAACTGCCACAAGGACCGGAGTTCATGGTGTTTTCACGGCGAAGGAATCCCAAGAGTATTTCATGGCGTTTTAGATCCATGAGGAATTATGACAAGGAAATTTACCAAAATATGTTGAAGGAAATAGACTGGTCAGATGTCACTCTTTGCAATGATGTAAACAATGCTTGGTTATTACTGAAGCAGAAAATTACTAAAATAATTGATTCTATAGCCCCGATGAAATCTATCAGAATTAAAGCCTTGGATGACCGGTGAGATTTTAGAAAAGATAAACACTAGAGATAATTTGTACTGTCAATTCAAAAGACAAAAAACAATGTTGCTTTATACAAAATGTTTTGTTCAGCAAGAAACAAAGTTCAAAGGTCGATTAAACAATCTAAATCTAATTTTTTTTGCACAAACATAGAGGAAAATAAGAACAATGCTAAGAAGTTATGGTCTCATCTAAAATCCTTAGGTTACAGTAACAAAAGCAAAAAATCTAGTAACATTGTCTTAAAAGTTGATGGTGATGTGTGTTTTGATCCTTTAAAAGTCGCGACATACATCAACACTTTTTTTTGTTACAGTGGCTATTAAGTTGACTAGTTCACTTCCAATAGTCACTTCACTTTTGGTGTTGATTCAGATAATTTGAAACATTACTATGAAGCTAAAGGGGTTCAAAAGGGTTCTATGAAATTACAACCGGTTACGAACGAATTTATTTTTAAAGAACTTGGTCAGCTCAATCAAAATAAAAGTACTGGTTTAGATGGTATCTCACCTAGATTTTTGAAGGATGGCGCAGAAATTTTAAAAGTTCCGATTGGGCACATTTTGAATTTGTCATTAAACACCAACATTTTTCCGGATGATATGAAACAAGCCAAAATAACTCCTCTTCACAAGAAAAAATCCAGAATGGAAGTCGGGAATTATAGACCAGTTAGTGTTCTCTTTGCCTTGTCAAAAATTTTGGAGAAGGCCGTTTTCATTCAGGTGGAGAGCTACCTGGCTGAAAACAATCTAATTTACGAATTTCAATCTGGCTTTAGACAAACATTTTCTACTAACTCATGTCTCGTCCATCTCAATGATTTTATCAGAACACAAACTGCTAAAGGTAATTACGTCAGGATGGTTTCACTTGATGTCCAAAAGGCCTTTGACTGTGTTAATCATTCTATTGTATGCAGCAAACTTGAATTTTTGGGCATTGATCATAGATGGTTCAAATCCTATCTATCTAACAGAAGACAAGTTGTGTGCATTAACGATGTTACTTCACCTGAACTTATTAATGAGAACGGCGTGCCCCAGGGAAGCCTGCTCGGCCCCCTTCTGTATCTTTGTTATTGTAACGATATGGAGATGTGTGTGGACTCTAAACTCATATTATATGCAGATGATAGCATCATACTGGTGGCAGGTAAAGATCCAGATACAATAGCCAGGAAACTTTCTGGTGAAATAGAATCATGTAATAGATGGTTGATTGAAAACAAACTTTCATTACATATGGGTAAATGTGAATGTATGTTGTTCGGTTCTAAATGTAAATGTAAAAGAATCCGTAATTTCTCTATAGAATGTAATGGTCAGGTTATATTTCATCTCAGAAATGTGTTAAGTATCTTGGCATTGAGTTGGATCAAAACTTGTCAGGTATGAATATGGTTGATATTTTAAAAAAATCTAACAAATAAATTGAAATTCCTGTATAGACACGCACATTTCCTTAACAAAACTACCAGACAGATTTTGTGCTCCACGCTTATACAAAGTCATATTGACTATGCCTGCATGTCCTGGTTTTATGGAATCAGCTCCACTCTCAAAAGTAAACTTCAAATTCTTCAAAACAAAATGGTTCGGTTTATTTATAATGTTGGTCCAAGATATCACCTTAATTTACAGGAATTTCATGATATTGGATACCTCCATATAGAAAACAGGTGTCTCTCAACTAGCCCTCAACATTGCTCATGGTATTTTTATGGGAAATGCCCGTCATATCTTAATCAGTTTTCGTCAAGGTTAGGGACGCCCACCACTACAACACGACGCCCACCACTACAACACGAGATCTAGAAATTATAATTTTGTGGTTCCCTCAATTAACAATATTACTAAAAGTTCTTTTTTTAAAAATGCAATTAGAGAATGGAATAACTTGCCAAATTTTGTCAAATCTATTAAGAATAAACTGGGATTCAAAAGGGAACTTAAGAAATTTCTGCTGGACAGAGAAATTGTTACGGAAAGTGATTTTTTTCTTCATTAGTTAGCACATTTGCCAAATTCATAATTCAACTTAGCCTCTTCCAAAAGGTGAGATGCAGTTCTTGTGGGGGGGGGGGGGGGGAGGGGCATAGGATCAGTACGGGACAGGTGCCCTTTTTATGCATGTTTTTCATCTTTTAATATTTTGATTTAGATGGTATAGGGTGTAAGTTCCATGTGGGTCCCCGCTTTGCCCAGATTTTTTGTTCTCAAGTCGATAGAGACAATGGTGGCAAAATTGGAACCAGCAGGGACATGTCGTTTAATATGTGTTCATTGTTAAGTTTTATAAATTATTTTAATTTAGATGGTTAGAAGGGTACATGTTTCATGTGGGTTCCCGGTTTGCCACAGATTTTTTGTTCTCATGTCCGTAGAGAGAATGGTGGCAAAATTGGAACCAGCAGGGACATGGGTCTTTTTAATTTACATGTTCTCTTTATGTCTTCTGTTCTTTTTTGTGATGTAATGTCTGGTTGGTTTTGTCTTTTGTGCTTAAAGGACCCCATTGGAAATAAGTCGCAAGACTTTTATGGGCTATCCTGATATTACCGCCTTCATGTGCAATTTAAATTTATTTACGTTTTTTATTTGTTTATTTAATGTGTGTTTTTAGGTGTTCGGGTATGTACCCGAAACACCTATTGTTTTTGTTCGTTTTTTTTTACTTCTTCTTCTTCTTCTCCCCCGTGACTGTCCGCAAAAAAACACATACTTGCAAACTTCACACGAACTTGAAACAAGTAGATGAAACTCGAGTTGTGAGTGACCCCGATTTGACCTTACTTCCTGTCCAAACAGGAAGTCAAAGTTTAATATTTAAAAAAATCATATCTCAACAACCACAACAGGTAAATGGACATTTTTTGCACTATTGTATAGATTGTTAATTGTCGAAAAATATTTACAAAAACATGACCCCAATTTGACCTTACTTCCTGTCCAAACCGGAAGTCAAGGTTTAACATTTAAAAAAATCATATCTCAACAACCACAAGAGATAAATTCACAATTCTTTCACCATTGTACAGATCGTTAATTGTCAAAAAATATTTTCAAAAAGGTGACCCTAATTTGACCTTTACTTCCTGTCCAAACCGGAAGTCAAAGTTTAATATTTAACAAAAATCATATCTCAACAACCACAAGAGATAAATTCACAATTTTTCACCATTGTACAGATCGTTAATTGTCAAAAATATTTTCAAAAGGTGACCCCAATTTTACCTTTACTTCCTGTCCAAACCGGAAGTCAAGTTAAATATTTAAAAATCATATCTCAACAACCACAAGAGAGAAATTCACAATTTTTTCACTATTGTACAGATCGTTAATTGTCAAATAATATTTAGAAAAAGTGACCCTAATTTGACCTTACTTCCTGTCCAAACCGGAAGTCAAAGTTTAATATTTAAAAATCATATCTCAACAACCACAAGAGGTAAATTCACAATTTTAAACCATTGTACAGGTCGTTAATTGTCAAAAAATATTTACAAAAGGTGACCCCTAATTTGACCTTACTTCCTGTCCAAACCGGAAGTGAAAGTTTAATATTTAAAAAATCATATCTCAACAACCACAGGAGGTAAATTCATTTTTGTACCATTGTACAGATTGTTAATTGTCAAAGTATTTACACGCAGACCCCAATTTGACCTTACTTCCTGTCCAAACCGGAAGTCAAAGTTTAATATTAAAATAATTTCTAAATTCAGTATTGTATTGTATTCAAATAAACTTCTCGCGAGAACTTCAACAGACGTTAACATTTGACTTCTCCAACACTTCAAATTGATGACGTAACCATTTTTAACTTCAACTGAACACCTTGTTTTTTTGTGACAAAAAACTTATATCTAGTTGTAATTTATTTTTGAATGGTGATATCAAATAAAACATAAAACATAAACGCTATCTCCGAGCCTGTTATTCTTGACTATTCTGTATCTCAAGGCTAAATGCTCGGCCCACAGTGGTTTATTGTTTATACCTTTCCAGCTCGTGATATCATTTTGAAGTATAATTTAAATTACCATGTCTACGCTGATGACACACAGCTTTACATTACTTTTTAAATCTTCTCAAGAACCTACCGATTCCTGCATTACAACACTGGAGAAATGTATTCAAGAGATTCGAAGTTGGATGAGACAAAACTTCCTGAAATTGAACGACGAAAACAGAATTTGTTCTATTTGGATCACGTCAGCAATTGTCTAAAGTTTCTCTTCCATTTATTACAATTGGTGACTCGCAGATAAACCCCTCATCACAAGCACGTAATTTGGGTTTTATATTTGACTCGACAATGACTTTAAAACCTCATATCTCCAACATTCTTCGCATATCATCATTTCATATCAGAAATATTAGCCGAATAAGGAAATACTTGAATAAAAGTGCTGCCGAACAAATTATACATGCGTTTGTCACATCACCGCTCGATAATGGGAATGCTCTCCTCTATGGTCTCCCGCAGAATCAAATATCTTGTCTTCAGCACATACAAAACACAGCAGCTCGTGTTGACTTTGTCCAGAAAGTCATGCCATATTCAGCCAATCTTGGAAAGAACTGCACTGCTTCCCTGTTTCACAGAGAATTGTTTTAAACTGATGCTAATTGTTCACAAATCTTTTTAATAACATTGCTCCAATTTATATTTCTGAACTGCTTAAATAAAGTCTACACTCCATCACGCAATTTGCGCTCCAGCAACATGTCACCCTAAAGGAACCAACTTCAAAACGGAACTGGGGTGATAGGTCTTTGAATTTTCTGTCGCGGGTCCGAGACTCTGGAATCATCTTCCAACTAAACTCAAATCTTGTCATAGCAATATTTTCTCCTAAGAAGCTATAATGAAATTGGTCTCTGGTGGTAGAGCAATTTATCCACAATTGGGTTTAAATCCTTGTTCAGCGTAATTGGTCCCTGGCGGTAGAGCAATTCATCCACAATTGGGTTCAAATCCTTGTTCAGCGTAATTGGTCTCTGGCGGTAGAGCAATTCATCCACAATTGGGTTCAAATCCTTGTTCAGTGTAATTGGTCCCTGGCGGTAGAGCAATTCATCCACAATTGGGTTCAAATCCTTGTTCAGTGCAACTGGTCCCTGGCGGTAGAGCAATTCATCCACAATTGGGTTCAGATCCCTGTTCAGAGTAATTGGTCTCTCTGGCGGTAGAGCAATTCCATCCACAATTGGGTTCAAATCCCTGTTCATCGTAATTGGTCCCTGACTATAGAGCAATTCATCCACAATTGGGTTCAAATCCTTGTTCAGCGTAATTGGTCCCTGGCGGTAGTGCAATTCATCCACAATTGGGTTCAAATCCCTGTTCAGCGTAATTGGTCCCTGGCGGTAGAGCAATTCATCCACAATTGGGTTCAAATCCCTGTTCAGCGTAATTGGTCCCTGGCGGTAGAGCAATTCATCCACAATTGGGTTCAAATCCCTGTTCAGCGTAAGTGGTCCCTGGCGGTAGAGCAATTCATCCACAATTGGGTTCAAATCCCTGTTCAGCGTAAGTGGTCCCTGGCGGTAGAGCAATTCATCCACAATTGGGTTCAAATCCCTGTTCAGCGTAATTGGTCCCTGGTGGTAGAGCAATTCATCCACAATTGGGTTCAAATCCCTGTTCAGCGTAATTGGTCCCTGGTGGTAGAGCAATTCATCCACAATTGGGTTCAAATCCTTGTTCAGCGTAATTGGTCCCTGGTGGTAGAGCAATTCATCCACAATTGGGTTCAAATCCTTGTTCAGTGTATTTGGTCCCTGGTGGTCGAGCAATTCATCCACAATTGGGTTCAAATCCTTGTTCAGTGTAATTGGTCTCTGGTGGTAGAGCAATTCATCCACAATTGGGTTCAAATCCTTGTTCAGCGTAATTGGTCCCTGGTGGTAGAGTAATTCATCTACAATCGGGTTCAAATCCTTGTTCAGTGAAGTTTTCTTTGCTCATTCCAATCATACCAAGTTAGTTGCCTTCTTTATTTAGTGCCAATATTAAATAATATACAAATATCCAACTTAAATTGTAAATAGGAGATTGCACTATCAATTGGAATGTTTCAAATTTAACCCCTTTTGTATGCAGTATTTCAACTGTGGTACCACTAAAATATATATATAAATGAGTGATTAATTCTTATCAGGGCTATGCTTCACTGATACTGCAGTGCAGGCCTTTCATTCTTATGTCTACATCTTATACAAAATTAAATTGTTTATGGCAACATTTGAATGGCCACTTAGTCAAAAACCAAGGGCAATAAATAAATTGCCTCTGAGCATTTGGGGTTGCAGTGGCTGGCCTGAATCAAATAATGTGGTTCCTTTCAACAAACCTGGATTAAAAGTAGATAAATAAATTTGAAATGGCAGAGACAAGCATTGGTAAATAAACTAACAAGTTACTTATATCTATCTTTTCATTGGAATAGCAATTGCACTGATATATGGATCAAAGCATGATTTTAAAAAAAGCAGAAGAGAATGAGAATTTTTTCTTACAGCAAACATAAGCAAACTTATTACCTTGGTGTTATTGTTGAGGCAGAACATCCTTGTAAGACAGTCAGCTACTACTTGAGTTGCTCCTCAGAGAAGGTGCTCCCTCTTCAAGTCAAAACATAATCCTGCTGTATGAGAATAACAGATTTGTAATGTTTGTAGACTAGAACTATATATTAGCACTGGTGGGCAGGAGGTCGTGGGTTCGAATCCCGCCCGAGCCTGTGTAGTTTTTTCACAGACACTCGGAAAGCGCTGAGCATACAGTGCTATACACACGTCGGTGTAGGGCAAAACTAAATCAATTGTTTATCTCCCGACGCAAGAATTTCACCAATCTATATATATATTAGCCAGCTACTTCTATTCCATTAGAGTGGTCAAACCATGCAATAAGTTGCCAGAAACATTGGCTACCTTTAAGAAAAGAGTCCTTCACATAGGTGTACAGGACTAAACAAAGTGTCCAAGTAAGTATCATGTTTTAACAGTGACTTAACATTTATGAGTAAACATTTGTATACGTGTTAATGGACCACATCATGCTGACACCATTGTATTTCCTTTTATCTTGAACTTTAACCTTACGGGGTCAAATTTAAAAGCCTTCTTTGATGTACCAAGACTAATCCACCAATCAAGTATGAAGATTATCCACAAAGTATTTATGATGTGTGATGGACGGATGGACACATGCACAAAGAACAAGTATGCTCCTCTTTGCTTTGACTTTAGCATACAAATAAATACAAATGTTTAGAATTGAAAAATTTTTTAAAAGGATGTTGGACCTTACGTGCAAGAGTAGAGATTTAAACAACAAATCAAAAATTCAGTCAACCACAATAGCTATTCCCAGTTTAGCAATGTGAAGACTACCACGCAATTAAATCCTACCACTATCCAAGCATCTAAACCAACACTTACCTCTTGAATCTTTCCTCCATTGTAAAGACAAGTTTATAAAACATGAGGAAACCATCACCACGTAATTAAATTGTTTTATTTTCTTTCTTGCGCCTATGTGATACATGTCCTCTAAAGCAGTATCTCATGAGTCAACATATCCTGGCCCTTTTAATGACCAAATGCTATTTGCTACTTAGACAACTTTTATCTACACAAGTACATGAGGCACATTTGATGCAATGCTCATTTCATATGAACACATCAGCATGTACATGAAGACACACATAAAGTTGTATTCATTGATGAAAATGAATCAATTCTAACAAACAACAAATGCAACCAAAAGATCTTAGATCCGAATAGTCATGTGATGTGATTATGAAATAATTACTCACCTTCCCTTGAAGAATATTCTTCAAAATAGTCTTTGTGTCCAAGTATCTTATCTGTTATCATATTCTGCTCCATTTTTTGCAATGCTGCAGTTGACAAAATAAACAATATGCAATGTTTTAATTTGTTTGTAAATAATCAGAAAGAGTACATGTGAGTGATCTAAAACTAAAATTAAGAAACGTAAGCCCATACTAGCAAATCTTTATTAATGGTTTTAAAGACAGGACTTAAATTTGTTTAAGAATTTTGTTGGCTGAAAGATGCTGAAACACTGTCCAATAACAAATGCCTTTAATTATATCACTTTTCCTCAATATTCCTATTTTTCCTAAAACAAAAACAAAACTATCTATTGTGACAAATTTCACATAGTTTAATGATTAATTCATGAAAACTAGAAGGTTGAATTGAACTGTACCTTCTCTTTAACAAGGAAATTCTCTAAAATGGGGAAAAACACACTAATATTTTTTTAAATTACTGGTACTTTTCATTGGGAAAAATACCAATACCATTTGATACAAAACGTCATCAAAATTAAAATAAACTAATTATTTATTGTGCTTTGGAACAACTGTTCAAATCACTTGTTGATTCATTTGACTTAACTGAAACAAATATTTGGGTGCAAATACCTGATACAGTTCCAGCAGGACTTAAAAAGAGCATTATTGATAAGTATAGGATATCCAATGAAAGAAATATAATTACCATTATTGCCTGCCTTTCTGAGTGAATCTAACATATTAAGAATCTTATCCGCAATTTGTTTTCTTCAGAATTTCTGACAATAGTTATACTTTTCTCTTACAACATCTGCCTAGAACAAGAAATTCAGAAATAATGTAGAACATTAATCAACTGAAAAATAACAGCTGATGATGATGAGGTCCAAGACTTTTATTATGCATGCATATATTGTGCAGACAAATAGAGCTGCTTGGTACACCAGTACATCATAACATGAATGAATAGATTAAATGTCATCTAAACCTAGCTTTAAACTATGGTCAAAAGCTTCAATAATTTCTATTTCCTCATGTTCATGACAAGCATTATTGCATGCTCAGATTCAAGCTTTGCCAGCCTCAAGTTGGGTTAAGATCGACCCAATGCTGAGATAAAATGCAGATAAAGAGTACCTAACTATAAACGCCAACCCCATGTGTATATGTGACCCGCTCTACGAAAAAGGGTATTAACCCTCTCAGTACCGAATTGTTTTGACATAAACAACCGCTGGTGACCGCATTGTTTGACCACTCAATCGCGAAGCACATGCACATTCTTACACAACAGAAAGCTTGTGTTCAAAGGCCAATTTTACAAACTCTATTATCACCTTGAAGATATTGTTTTACAGCAAAATAAATAATAAAAAATATCTTACTTATTGAATTCCCTTTCATAAAATCCAAAAAACATTAAGATCGGTCAATAAATGTCCAAGTTCTCGGTCTTTGTTTCCTCAGTGTGATCTGTAAACTCAAACACTTTTTTGTACACAAACACATGGCGCTCCGTAGGTGTTTGGCATTTCGGATCTTTCAACTCCAATTTGAAGGGATTGCATAATAGCAACCTTATTTTATTTCACCATCAATGGAAAGATCCGATCTTGCTCTTTCCAACCATTGTAAGCTTGGGTATGGAGGGTGAATATGGACAAAACTACAGCTTTATAACAAATGGCCTTTGTGCTCAGGCTTGAGTGCTTTTTTGTGTGAAAGCTTGGTCGACTAAAGTCGCCTATGGTAAGGAAGAGGGGGTATGAGTGCAGTCGACTAAAGTCGCCTATGGTAAGGAAAGGGTTAAGTCGCGCTATGCTATTACATGTAAAGGGCTGTGCTATGTGGAGACGGGTGAACAAATCTTCACAAACTGATTTTTTTGGGGGGGGTTTGTTGGCTTCTATAATATCAATATTTTCATAATTTATTTTCAGAAATATTAATATTGATGAATAAAGATGAAAAAACAAACGTTTTTGTGTGCATTGTTTTCGTCTTTTGTTTTACTCTTTGTCCGTTTTAGAGGGAAAAAACCACCAATGTTATGCTTTCGTAGTGATACGGTTTTAACACACGCTATCAATAACATAACTGTTGCTATGGGCATAGATCAAGAGAGTTTATTTTTAGCTCATTTCTTTTTCCACTTAGTATGTTTAAAGGGCTGTATCTCTGAAAGCACTTTTGTTGCATTGTAAAATATGAATATGCAAATTATTAATATATCTCCAGAATGCAAAATGCCACAGGGGTCAAACCTGTACCAAATTAAAGCTTGTAAAGTGACCAATTCAACTATATATATAACTAATTATTTTATTTGTGCGACATAATACCCTTTTTTGTAGAGCGGGTCACATATAGTCTGTGAAGGTTTTAAAAAATTGTTTTAATTTTTTATTTTTTTATTTTTTTATTCCTGTATTCTTTATTTCTGTTATGCTGTATTCAGTGAGAAACACAGTTTTGTTTTTCTCACTGAAAACAGATTGTGGATGCTTTGCAGATGGGCGATATAATTTGATGGTCTGTGAAAGAATAATAGTATTTAAATATTAGGTGCCTCGGGGTCACATGAATAGAATTATATGCATTTGGTAACATCTGAACTGTCCCATTTCACAAGGCAATCCGAGTGTTATGAGACAGTGATATAATTCTAACCATTTTTCAAAATAAAGGCACTCAATTAATATTTGTTTTATATAACTCACACACAGATCATTGTCATTTGATTACACAATCACCAGTTCAGTCACCTTTATTTACTAATAAAGTCATTCTAAATGAGAACCAGAAATGTGTACATTGTGTACATATAACAAATTGTAACTTTTTTATGTTTATCGGTTATTTTAATATTTAATTTAGTTTATTATCTTTTTTTTATTTTTATAAGAAGCAATTATTTGCCCTTTACAAAATTCTCATTACATTAAAATTATTATTTTGAGTTCCTAACTAATGCAGAACCCCTGTCGAAATGCTGAATTTGAAAGGCTTCACTGCAGCTCACTCAGCTATAGTAGTATATATGTGTATGATGAGCATGCAGTAATTTCCCTTAATACCAAAATTGACCACATTTTTTTTTTTCACTATTAGCATCATGTGATAAACTTACCGAGTGCTTCGTACGTTTTGCTGATTCAGTTCTTTGGACTTGAGAATCTTCTTCCTACCAAAACAAATAATAAAGTAACACAAATGTACACAATTAATGATATTGTAATTTGCACTATTAATGGTCCCTTCATGGAAGCATGCTACTCGACCTTGTCTAAAAGGCCTGCATGCAATTTGCAAAAACATAATATCATGTGTTTATCTCAACTATCGCGAAGCTGACGTACAGGTTCTGAAAAGAACCTTATCACACAACTCGTATCTCAACTGTAGTTAAGTGAGAATGGTTCAAGGGAGAACCAATGTCGGGCAACTCGTTTTTCTCTACTCTTGCTAAGTGAGAATATGGTTCAGGGAGAACCATGGGAACTTCACGGGTTATTCTCTATGTTTCAGTAAACACATGGTGTTACCACAAACCGAAACGATATCGATATTCCACCATGCAAAGCCTCAAATCTTATAACAAACAATATCTGGGAATTTTCATAAATTATCAGCCAGGGACAATAGATTTAGATTAAGTCAGTGACTGAAAATAATACCCCAATTGATAAGGTCCTATTGCTGCAGCATAAATGAGTCAGTAATTTTCAGTCACTGTGTTCATCTTAAACTAGAACACCAATTTCATACCCTGTTGAAAGTCTGTTCTGATCGTGTTGTAGTGTGCCTTTAATGTATGACAAGGGCATTTAAGGCATGATTAAACATTATTGGATGAGTGAAAACAAATGAAAGGATTAAATGAGAACTTACCTGTTTGCAATTTAATCCTGATTTTATGAGAAAGGGCGAGAGAGATTACTTGAGAGTCCGGCTACGCGCATGCGCAATCATATTTTAAATGATGAAGTACCCCATACTAGTAAATGAGAACTTGTCCGGAGATTAGAGAGATAAGGGAGGGAGAGGTGGGCACGTAATCTCTCTCTCGCCCTTTCTCATAAAATCAGGATTAAATTTCAAACAGGTAAGTTCTCATTTAATCCTTTCATTTTATTTCGAAATCTCGCGAGAGATTCTGTGAGACTTGAAAGACATCTGACCTCATATCTAGATCAAAAGTGTCCAGCAAGGCCTATGAAAATATTTAGAAACCGCAAGTAAATAAAGCAATTTCTTGAAAAAATATTACTGTTCCTGTAACATTTATTAAAATATTCCCTTGACACAACAGTGTAACTACATTGACCAAATGGTCAAACCAAACAGTCAAACAAATGTTTAACTCCATTAGGAACTTCAACTAAATTTCTTCTTATATCAAACATTGAGAAGCAAGAACATTTTGTTTAATACAAACTTGAAATAGTAATAATATGTTGTTCAACACCAAATAACATAGTAACAACATTTTGTTCATCACCAAATAACATTAATGGCAAGTATACTGTGTGAAGTACCCCAAGGAGTACTTAGCTTTATGGAAAATATTCATCATTGCATCTGTGATGGAACCCTGTCCAACACTATTTAAACACATCGGTTTGAAAATAAACAGTTCAAGTTCAAATGCAAAAGTCAACAATTCACTGTTTAACACTGGAGGCAGCAATTATAGCGCATCCCAAATTTTGAGACTCAACGATAGGTTTGTTGTAATATTTCTGAAAAGTGGTCTCTGAGGACCATCCTGCTGTCTTTAATATGTCTGAGATCGGTAGTCCAAGTTTATTAGCCGCTGACGTAGCAGCTGTGCGAGTTGAGTGTGCTTTGAATTCCGATGTATCCACTCCAGCCTGACACATGACAACATTTATCCATCGAGCAATTGTGTCCTTACTGACCGCAGAATGCGGGAGTTTGTAACTGATCAAAAGCTGATGTTCCTTTGAACTCCCTTGTTTTCTGAAGATTTCAGTCCTAGTTATGTAGTGTTTTAAGTATGTGTACACACATAGTCTCCTATCTGCAGGATAAGCTTTAAGCCGAACAGTTAGACCTGTGTTGCCTGGGTGACTTTGCTTCACAGGATCCCTGATCATGAAAACTGCTGTACTTGCTTTAAGCTGCAAACTGTCCAAACGTAGTTTATGTAGAGTTTGAGTCCTTTGAGCAGTGACCAGTGCGAGTAGCATAACAAGTTTCGAAGTTAAATCTTTCAATGAAAAGTGTGACGGCTGGAGATAACTTGCGTAAGTAGTCAAATACTGTTTTTACATCCCATACCAAATTGTATCGGGGTGCTGGCGGCCTGAGAGTATACGAACATATTACGTGGCGGTTTGTAACCGCCCAGTGTAATACGTATGAATAACTACTGTAAAATATGTTTTATACCATTTTTCAAGCTGATAATCATTCCAGAGGTCTTATAGATTGTTAAAAAAAAAAAAAAATTAAAAAAATTACTTTACAATTATTTTTTTAAATTTAATTATTGTTTTTTTACATTACACATGTGTAAATGCTGTAGTACGGTGGCGGTTTGTAACCACCCCGTGGTATACGTATGAATAACTACTGTAATATCTGTTTTATACCATTTTTTCAAGCTGATAATCATTCCAGAGGTCTTATAGATTGTTTTAAAAAAAAAAAATTAAAAAAATTACTTTACAATTATTTTTTTTAATTTAATTATTTTTTTAATTACATTTTTTTTTTTTTTTTTTTTTTAATTTTTTTTTTTTATATTGTCTTTCCAGAGGTTTTAGAAATGTTTGTCCAAATGTTAGGAAGTTGATTTAGTTTTTTAGTTTCTGTGAAATCTCCAATCCCCCATTTGCCCAGTAGCCAATCTCTGCCCAAACACAAATAATACCAAAAAAAACTCTCTAAGAATGCATAGCCAGCCATCTGCGGTGTACTAGTGTAAGGGAAAATCCCAAAACCACCCCCCCCCCGCGCGGTTTGTAACCGCCCTGTGTAATGTTCGTGTGAATAACGTACTGTACACTCCGTTTTATACCATTTTTCATGCAGAGCTACACCTCAGACAGTCCCTGAATGTAGTCCAGGCCAAATAATACCAAAAAAAACTCTCTAAGAATGCATAGCCAGCCATCTGCGGTGTATTAGTGTAAGGGAAAATCCCTAAACCACCCCCCCCCCCATTTGCCAGTAGCCAATCTCTGCCCAAACACATCAATTCTGAGTTTGTTTATGTTTTTTTATTGGTCAATCCTTTCCAGGCACTGTCAAGCAACCCCTGAGCATGGATGATTGATCACAGATATCCTGAGGCAAGCCTGTAGACCAGGATGATTGATCACACAAAGGGTACCGCTGTGTCAAGGGATATGGGCTGTGTATACCATGTTTTGTACACAAGGTATGGCCTTGTGGCGAAGGGGTCATGGTATCTGGCTCATGTCTGGCTGAACTATAAATAACTACACTAAAGGGGCTATGCTATGTTGTTAGGCTATGGCTGATGTAGGAACTTGAAAAAAATTAGTTTTTTTGAGCGCTCAATTAAGGATTAATTAATTAATTAGCTAAAAGTGGCGGTGTACTACCGCTACCCTCCCTTATTCCTGGTATTGTGGTGGTGTGATGGCACTGCATGATGCTTAACAACTTTTGCAGAGGATCTTTCATTCCGTGAACTTCACGTCCTGCCATGTTGAATTCAGTATGTACCAGCTTGCCACCTTATGGCACCTCCAGTAGACCAATTTCTACTTTATACATACATGTAAATGTAGCTTTGGGCCAATGTTGATTCCAGAGAAACTTCAGTAAATTCAGTAAATCAGGAGTACAATGTCTGTGTCAAAACAGCATGGAGTCAAGGAGTTGAACAATTGTAATATCTTGAGTGTAGGAAAAACTGAACAATATCTGTACTATTGCGCGGGATTTCTGTAAAAGAGGATGTGAATGATAAATCTGATGTCGCGTACATCTGCAAACATTTGAACTAAACCTGTCCTAAATCAGTGCACTATGACGTTCAAGTTAATCGTCCTTTTGGAGCTAAACACTGTTCATCAGTACATCATTGTTATCATTCAAAATAGTCTTGAAAATATTTTTCTGTGTACTCACCTAGGCCTAATATCAGTGCTGCTTAGTATATAGTTATACCCATGAACTTGTTTTGTGTGGGCTGGGTGAAACAACTTTTGTGGTATCAAAAACGTAAGCACTTAATGTGATTAAACTTGCATAGCCAGGTTAATTTATGATGTATTATTTGAAAATAAAGGGTTTTTATGCACTGTTCAGTACCTGAAAGTTATGTTCGCATAAAGACTGCAGACTAGACTGAGGTAAACAAAGACAGATATGACATGTGAATATAAAGATTGTACCCATCTCTACCAAACATTTCAAAATTAATATGTGACAATGTTGCCAGAGAAATTATTATAGGGCTGTGATTCCTTTTAAAAAATTGCTATTTTTGTGATAGTAAAAACAAAAGAACTGAAAGTTAGGAAAAGAAAATTGAAATAAATGTAAGAAGATGTGAATCCAAAGTACTCCCATGACTTATTTATTGTATGTCTAAAACTGTACCATGAAATTGCTGTAAAGGGCAGTTACAACAATGGTAAATCTAAAAACCTATAAATCAATCATGGACCCCAAAGTGTAAGTAAATAGGCCCTGAACTACTTGACCAATGACAGATTTTCTAGATATTTGATGTAACAATGAAGAACTGTTCATTAACGTGAATGTATTGTATGTAAAATACATGTACTCAACGTGTGTGTTGTACATGTATATGTACTGTGATTATTACTGTGCTCAATATTGGCGCGATTTGTATGTATGTGTGTACGGTACATACGTACACGCGCGCTATAATGCGACTATGCACACACATGATGCAGACTAGTCGCGCACTGTGTAGATTCACGTAAGCACACGACCCGTATTTTAGGACTGAAAAAGTCGTTTATATTGAAAATTTCTGTCATTGCCCACGAATCAAACAAGCTAAAAGATATGAAATACGTAATTTCTAAATGAATGCATCTTCATTTTCCAATTAAAAAATTCCAATCTATAAAAAAGAAAAAAATGAAGGTTTAGTATAATTTGTTATTATTTTTTGCTATAGCAGTACTGGCATTTCAGTCCAAGAGAAGGGGTGTACCTTTCCAATCCATGTCAGTTAAACATTTATTTAAATCTAAGCCCTTACCCCTATTTTCAACATCTTGCAACTTCAGATATGCAGAATTTATGCTGGGTGTGATTTTTGACATAATGAAGCACCAGTCGTCAGTCAATGGAATTGGTAATTTGGGCCCCTTATACTTTTATTGCTTGTTTGCCCCTCCCCTTCCCTAGTTCTTGGATTCTATAGTGCTGCAATGATAGACCAAAGAATTTTAGAAAACAAATGTGTTGGTTCATCACCAGTGGCAGTATGCCATCACCAAGAACTTAGGGGGAGGGGCAGACATTTTATTCCAAAATTACCGATTCCAATGACAACCTCTGAATGTCACCCATTCTGAACTGTCACTAAATCGTACATACAGAGCGTACGTTTATTATAAATGCGGATTGATTCTGTTTTGTTGTCAACAAAGGATCATGGTTGGGTTCATTTACACTGAAGTCATTTCACTTGTTACATGCGTAAGACCATGTACACTAATTTCTAGATTGGTTACAAGTAGGTCAACAAAGTGGTTTCAATCGATTGTGGGGGTGTGGGATCAAGTGTGTAACCACAAAAGTCAAGTCATGAAACCCAACAGACAGTTAAAATTTACAAGCACCCATACAACTCTTTAATTATTTCAATGTCTAACAATTTATGTACAAAATGGCATCTGATATTTAGGTTGTAATTCTGTAATATGGATGCAGCTACAGGCATTTTGCCAATCATGTGTACAACCTTGAAAATGTAAAAATCAATGTAGAATTTGTTTTCAAATTTTATAAATTATTTTTAAATTATTTGCAGTATAGGTGAAAACAGACAGTTTATAAGCATGTCACAATAAGGAGATGCTTCATTACCTTTATCCTCCCGAACACCTAGTGTTTGTTCAAACAAACACTTAAGCTCTAGTTAGGTGTTCGGGTACCCGGTACCCGAAACACCTATTGTTTTTGTTCGTTTTTTTGTTCGTTTTTTTTCTTTTTCTTCTCCTTCTTCTTCTTCTTTTCCGGATCGATTGTCTACAAAAAAACACGTACTTGCAAACTTCATATGAACTTGAAACTTGGCATATACTTAGAACATAACACGTAGATGAAACATAATTTGTAACGTCATTATTAGGTCATCAGATATCGAATTACGATAAAGAATTCTTTATAAGTTAAAACGTTTCGATTACGTTGAAAATCAAAGTCTACACGGCTGTTTCAACGCTAAAAAGTGCGCCCTCTGTTGGTGAATCTAAATCAGCTCTGGTCGTGCTCATTATGTATGCATGTTTAAGGAATTGAGCGTTTACGCTTCGGAAATGCAATTGACCCCTGAAAAAATTGTGTTTCTGATCAATTCGTTTCGCAACATGTATTATGTGATTGACTAAAATCCTTTTTAGGTTCTTTTTTATGTCAGCATAATCTATTTATTCTGAAAAGAGGTAAATTCACAGTTTTTGCACTATTGTACAAATAGAAAACAGTCCGGCCTGCGGATCGGAACGCTAATATGGATTGTCGCCCTCTATCGGCAAAAACGATTGTCTACAAAACACATACTTGCAAACTTCACATGAACTTGAAACTTGGCATATACTTAAAACTTAACACGTAGAAGAAACATAATTTGTGACGTCATGATTAGGTCATCAGATATCGAATTACAATAAATCAAAGTTTAATATTTAAAAAAATCATATCTCAACAACCACAAAAGGTAAATTCAAAATTGTTGTACCATTGTATAGATTGTTAATTGTGGAAAAATATTTACACAAAGGTGACCCCACTTGACCTTACTTCCTGTCCAAACCGAAGTCAAAGTTTAATATTTTTAATAATCATATCTCAGCAACCACAAGAGGTAAATTCACAGTTTTTGCACTATTGTACAGATTGTTAATTGTCAAAAATGTTTACAAAAACATGACCCTTAATTTGACCTTTTACTTCCTGTCTAAACCGGAAGTCAAAGTTTAATATTAAAACAAATAATGATGCAAAGTTTCTTTTAAAAACATTCTGACGTCGTCATCACTGCCCTGACAAAACTCGAACACCTATGTGTTTGTATTATCACAAACACTGCCGTCTAGTTTCCTTTTTTTTTTTTCTCCTTCTTCTTTTCCGGATCGATTGTCTACAAAAAAACACGTACTTGCAAACTTCATATGAACTTGAAACTTGGCATATACTTAGAACATAACACGTAGATGAAACATAATCTGTAACGTCATTATTAGGTCATCATATATCGAATTACGATAAAGAATTCTTTATAAGTTAAAACGTTTCGATTACGTTGAAAATCAAAGTCTACACGGCTGTTTCAACGCTAAAAAGTGCGCCCTCTGTTGGTGAATCTAAATCAGCTCTGGTCGTGCTCATTATGTATGCATGTTTAAGGAATTGAGCGTTTACGCTTCGGAAATGCAATTGACCCCTGAAAAAATTGTGTTTCTGATCAATTCGTTTCGCAACATGTATTATGTGATTGACTAAAATCCTTTTTAGGTTCTTTTTTATGTCAGCATAATCTATTTATTCTGAAAAGAGGTAAATTCACAGTTTTTGCACTATTGTACAAATAGAAAACAGTCCGGCCGGCGGATCGGAACGCTAATATGGATTGTCGCCCTCTATCGGCAAAAACGATTGTCTACAAAACACATACTTGCAAACTTCACATGAACTTGAAACTTGGCATATACTTAAAACTTAACACGTAGAAGAAACATAATTTGTGACGTCATGATTAGGTCATCAGATATCGAATTACAATAAATCAAAGTTTAATATTTAAAAAAATCATATCTCAACAACCACAAAAGGTAAATTCAAAATGTTTGTACCATTGTATAGATTGTTAATTGTGGAAAATATTTACACAAAGGTGACTAATTGACCTTACTTCCTGTCCAAACCGGAAGTCAAAGTTTAATATTTTTAATAATCATATCTCAGCAACCACAAGAGGTAAATTCACAGTTTTTGCACTATTGAACAGATTGTTAATTGTCAAAAATGTTTACAAAAACATGACCCCAATTTGACCTTTACTTCCTGTCTAAACCGGAAGTCAAAGTTTAATATTAAAACAAATAATGATGCAAAGTTTCTTTTAAAAACATTCTGACGTCGTCATCACTGCCCTGACAAAACTCGAACACCTATGTGTTTGTATTATCACAAACACTGCTGTCTAGTTTCTATTCATGATTGTTCTTTGTTTCCGCGCCTTGACCGCCCAGCAGGGTGGATATGTGCGCGCTACAAGTCTTTATTAGGTGTTCGGGTATTGCCCGAAACACCTATTGTTATTGTTCGTTTTTTTTCTTCTCCATCTTCTTCTTCTCCCCATCGATTGTCTACAAAAAAACACATACTTGCAAACTTCACATGAACTTCAAACTTGGCATGTACTTAGAACTTAATGCGTAGATGAAACATGAGTTTGTGACGTCATGATGAGGTCATCAGATATCGAATTACGATAAATCAAAGTTTAATATTTAAAAAAATCATATCTCAACAACCACAAGAGGTAAATTGACATTTTTGCACCATTGTATAGATTGTTCAATTGTCGAAAAATATTTACACAAAGGTGACCCCAATGTGACCTTACTTCCTGTCCAAACCGGAAGTCAAAGTTTTAATATTAAAAAAAATCATATCTCAACAACCACAAGAGGTAAATTCACAGTTTTCGCACCATTGTATAGATTGTTAATTGTCGAAAAATGTTTACACAAAGGTGACCACAAATTGACTTTTACTTCCTGTCCAAACCGGAAGTCAATGTTTAATATATAAAAAATCATATCTCAACAACCACAAGAGGTAAATTGACATTTTTGCACCATTGTATAGATTGTTAAATGTCGAAAAATATTTACACAAAGGTGACCCCAATTTGACCTTACTTCCTGTCCAAACCGGAAGTCAAAGTTTAATATTTAAAAAAATCATATCTCAACAACCACAAGAGGTTGTTACCAAAATAAAAAAGTATATTATCCACAGTTACTTTACCATAAGAAGGTAGCAAATTTTGTCAATGATTTGTAAAATATAAGTCGGATTTGGCAGCCTTGCTTTGAAAATAAAGATAATACCATTTATAACACTATTGATATTTGCACCGAGCCAAGTTTCACAGTATGATCACTCATCACGCCCGAAAAAATTAATAAATAAATAAAAATTAAAATACTCATGAGAACATATTCTTAATATTCATTATCATTTTCATGGTCGTGTAAGTAACACTACGGAGCTGTTGAAGTGCCATCTGACTTGTTGAGATTCTGAGATAATTTATCTTAGGATGTCGGTTTCCCGAATCTCTGTTGAGATTCTGAGATAAATTATCTCAGGATCTCTTGCAGGGGGCACTAGCAGGTGCACCACTTTTTTGGGGATGTCAAAAAGAGGAATTAGTTTTGAATAAATACATGTCCACTAGTATGAAGGTCAGTATGTAACAAAAATCGACCTTTGACACTTTTAGTCCTCCAAATGTTTTTGCAAAATTAAAGTGAAGCCTCACATTACCGACAGTTATTACTTGCAAGAAATTAAAAAAACGGTTTACAAAAAAAAAGAAAACAAATCTGAAAACAAAGATTTAAGGAATTGTGTAAAAATGTATAATATCATAACCTGGGGTCCCTGTCCTCAAATTTTGAGTATTTTTAGACCCTAAAAATTGTCCAAATTTGCTCCCAAATAATTAATAGGGACCCTTTTTTGCTAAATGGGTCTCAGAAAGAAATAATTTTGTAAAATGTTTTATTTAATTGTTTAAATTTGCATTAATTGTGTTTACTGATTAATTACTTTTAGTGCATACGAAAAACAAAACCTGTAATGCTTTTATTATTACTAAAATTATATTGTACAACATGATAGTAAATTAAATAAAATGATAGCGCATAAAACGTGGGTTACTTTGTCAATAATCAAATGTTTCACATTACAAGGTACCCCCCCCCCCACAAAAAAAAAGAAAAAAGTTCCATATGTTATATACAATAATATGGTAGCAAATTATTTTTCTAGGTTCTGTAAAATCTGATAACCTCGAGAGAGCATATTCTTTATAGTCATTATCATGGTCGTGTAAGTAATACACCCAATCAATTATGACATTCAATAACCTATTTGAAAGTCTATAATGCCATATGCAAGTAATATGGCAATTTAATTTATGTATTTCAGTTCATAAAATGCACACCTTGGGATTATCCTGTCAATGAGTGGGGAACACTTATAATTTTTGTTCTCAGAAAATTTCAGAGTTCGGTTTTAACTATATGCATATCTAAGAAATGCATCAAGACATTTACCTATAGCGTACGGGGCTTTAACAATACTTCCGACAGGCTGGACATAATAGGCTTGTGGACACAATGGGCCGGATAAAATGGGCCAAGATCCGCCTTCATACAAACATGTCTCCTGAAATTAAGTAATCGGTTACTTTGACAAAGTTGCACTCTTTTAATGGATTGTTGAATATTTACATGAAATTTTGGCATCGTGTATGAGTTGAGCCAAATTCCTAAATAGGGCGCAGACGGCAATCGAACCCAGACCCCGGTGGTCTGAGGGGACAGTATACCAGCGCACTATCGAACCGAGCTACGAGTACGTTGGTAGCTTTTGACTGCAATTTAAATATGTTAGGCCTATAGTATTAAAGGATATAATTGGGTTTATTGTTATTTTAAAAAAAATGGTCCAATGTCATAACTTGTGGTCCTTGACTTATATTTTTGACTATTTCGGATACTAAAAAGTAGTCCTAATTTGCTTCCAAGCATCCATCTGGAATGGATGCTTGTCAGTGTTTTTGAACTATCCCCTATAATACACCTTTAGGAAGACTTAGTCTCCACGACGAAAATTTCTGCCATTGATCAGGGCCGACGTACTTAATAAACTAATACAGGATCGGTCATTTATACTTCTGTGGCACTATAAAGTGGCTTCCGTACAGAGTGCCTTGATTGACAGACCTTGACAAAGAGGTCACGTCATCGTAGCTAGGTGGACAATTTTCAGTCACTTGCCACTCTGTACATGTGTCCTGGGTCTAGTCAGGGTTCTTTTGGGCACGTGATTGTTTGGAGGGGATTTTTGTTCAGCAGTAACAGAAACCCTTAGCATCATAACTAGATTTAAGTCGCTGCTTTCAACTTAACTTATGTCACAATTCTTCAAAGATGATGTAGGCCTATATTTGTAATTGTACTGTACATGTGTCTTGGTACATAATTTATTTCTATGGATGAGTGATATTGTTTCTATTCATGATTGTTCTTTGTTTCCGCGCCTTGACCGCCCAGCAGGGTGGATATGTGCGCGCTACAAGTCTTTATTAGGTGTTCGGGTATGTGCCCGAAACACCTATTGTTATTGTTCGTTTTTTTCTTCTCCATCTTCTTCTTCTTCCCATCGATTGTCTACAAAAAAACACATACTTGCAAACTTCACATGAACTTCAAACTTGGCATGTACTTAGAACTTAACGCGTAGATGAAACATGAGTTTGTGACGTCATGATGAGGTCATCAGATATCGAATTACGATAAATCAAAGTTTAATATTTAAAAAAATCATATCTCAACAACCACAAGAGGTAAATTGACATTTTTGCACCATTGTATAGATTGTTCAATTGTCGAAACATATTTACACAAAGGTGACCCCAATGTGACCTTACTTCTTGTCCAAACCGGAAGTCAAAGTTTTAATATTTAAAAAAATCATATCTCAACAACCACAAGAGGTAAATTCACAGTTTTCGCACCATTGTATAGATTGTTAATTGTCGAAAAATGTTTACACAAAGGTGACCACAAATTGACTTTTACTTCCTGTCCAAACCGGAAGTCAATGTTTAATATTTAAAAAATCATATCTCAACAACCATAAGAGGTAAATTGACATTTTTGCACCATTGTATAGATTGTTAAATGTCGAAAAATATTTACACAAAGGTGACCCCAATTTGACCTTACTTCCTGTCCAAACCGGAAGTCAAAGTTTAATATTAAACAAAATCATATCTCAACAACCACAAGAGGTTGTTACCAAAATAAAAAAGTATATTATCCACAGTTACTTTACCATAAGAAGGTAGCAAATTTTGTCAATGATTTGTAAAATATAAGTCGGATTTGGCAGCCTTGTTTTGAAAATAAAGATAATAACATTTATAACACTATTGATATTTGCACCGAGCCAAGTTTCACAGTATGATCACTCATCACGCCCGAAAAAAAAAAAAAATTAAAATTAAAATACTCATGAGAACATATTCTTAATATTCATTATCATTTTCATGGTCGTGTAAGTAACACTACGGAGCTGTTGAAGTGCCATCTGACTTGTTGAGATTCTGAGATAATTTATCTTAGGATGTCGGTTTCCCGAATCTCTGTTGAGATTCTGAGATAAATTATCTCAGGATCTCTTGCAGGGGGCACTAGCAGGTGCACCACTTTTTTGGGGATGTCAAAAAGAGGAATTAGTTTTGAATAAATACATGTCCACTCGTATGAAGGTCAGTATGTAACAAAAATCGACCTTTGACACTTTTAGTCCTCCAAATGTTTTTGCAAAATTAAAGTGAAGCCTCACATCACCGACAGTTATTACTTGCAAGAAATTAAAAAAACGGTTTACAAAAAAAGAAAACAAATCTGAAAAACAAAGATTTAAGTAATTGTGTAAAAATGTATAATATCATAACCTGGGGTCCCTGTCCTCAAATTTTGAGTAATTTTAGACCCAAAAAATTGTCCAAATTTGCTCCCAAATAATTAATAGGGACCCTTTTTTGCTAAATGGGTCTCAGAAAAAAATAATTTTGTAAAATGTTTTATTTAATTGTTTAAATTTGCATTAATTGTGTTTACTGATTAATTACTTTTAGTGCATACGAAAAACAAAACCTGTAATGCTTTTATTATTACTAAAATTATATTGTACAACATGTTAGTAAATAAAATAAAATGATAGCGCATAAAACGTGGGTTACTTTGTCAATAATCAAATGTTTCACATTACAAGGTACCCCCCCCCCCACAAAAAAAACAAAAAAACGTTCCATATGTTATATACAATAATATGGTAGCAAATCTTTTAATCTAGGTTCTGTAAAATATGATAACCTCGAGCGAGCATATTCTTTATAGTCATTATCATGGTCGTGTAAGTAATACACCCAATCAATTATGACATTCAATAACCTATTTGAAAGTCTATAATGCCATATGCAAGTAATATGGCAATTTAATTTATGTATTTCAGTTCATAAAATGCACACCTTGGGATTATCCTGTCAATGAGTAGGGAACACTTATAATTTTTGTTCTCAGAAAATTTCAGAGTTCGGTTTTAACTATATGCATATCTAAGAAATGCATCAAGACATTTACCTATAGCGTACGGGGCTTTAACAATACTTCCGACTCGACAGGCTGGACATAATAGGCTTGTGGACACAATGGGCCGGATAAAATGGGCCAAGATCCGCCTTCATACAAACATGTCTCCTGAAATTAAGTAATCGATTACTTTGACAAAGTTGCACTCTTTTAATGGATTGTTGAATATTTACATGAAATTTTGGCATCGTGTATGAGTTGAGCCAAATTCCTAAACAGGGCGCAGACGGCAATCGAACCCAGACCCCGGTGGTCTGAGGGGACAGTATACCAGCGCACTATCGAACCGAGCTACGAGTACGTTGGTAGCTTTTGACTGCAATTTAAATATGTTATAGTATTAAAGGATATAATTGGGTTTATTGTTATTTTAAAAAAAATGGTCCAATGTCATAACTTGTGGTCCTAGACTTATATTTTTGACTATTTCGGATACTAAAAAGTAGTCCTAATTTGCTTCCAAGCATCCATCTGAAATGGATGCTTGTCAGTGTTTTTGAACTATCCCCTATAATACACCTTTAGGAAGACTTAGTCTCCACGACGAAAATTTCTGCCATTGATCAGGGCCGACGTACTTAATAAACTAATACAGGATCGGTCATTTATACTTCTGTGGCACTATAAAGTGGCTTCCGTACAGAGTGCCTTGATTGACAGACCTTGACAAAGAGGTCACGTCATCGTAGCTAGGTGGACAATTTTCAGTCACTTGCCACTCTGTACATGTGTCCTGGGTCTAGTCAGGGTTCTTTTGGGCACGTGATTGTTTGGAGGGGATTTTTGTTCAGCAGTAACAGAAACCCTTAGCATCATAACTAGATTTAAGTCGCTGCTTTCAACTTAACTTATGTCACAATTCTTCAAAGATGATGTAGGCCTATATTTGTAATTGTACTGTACATGTGTCTTGGTACATAATTTATTTCTATGGATGAGTGATATTGTTTCTATTCATGATTGTTCTTTGTTTCCGCGCCTTGACCGCCCAGCAGGGTGGATATGTGCGCGCTACAAGTCTTTATTAGGTGTTCGGGTATGTGCCCGAAACACCTATTGTTATTGTTCGTTTTTTTCTTCTCCATCTTCTTCTTCTTCCCATCGATTGTCTACACAAAACACATACTTGCAAACTTCACATGAACTTCAAACTTGGCATGTACTTAGAACTTAACGCGTAGATGAAACATGAGTTTGTGACGTCATGATGAGGTCATCAGATATCGAATTACGATAAATCAAAGTTTAATATTTAAAAAAATCATATCTCAACAACCACAAGAGGTAAATTGACATTTTTGCACCATTGTATAGATTGTTCAATTGTCGAAAACATATTTACACAAAGGTGACCCCAATGTGACCTTACTTCTTGTCCAAACCGGAAGTCAAAGTTTTAATATTTAAAAAAATCATATCTCAACAACCACAAGAGGTAAATTCACAGTTTTCGCACCATTGTATAGATTGTTAATTGTCGAAAAATGTTTACACAAAGGTGACCACAATTGACTTTTACTTCCTGTCCAAACCGGAAGTCAATGTTTAATATTTAAAAATCATATCTCAACAACCATAAGAGGTAAATTGACATTTTGCACCATTGTATAGATTGTTAAATGTCGAAAAATATTTACACAAAGGTGACCCCAATTTGACCTTACTTCCTGTCCAAACCGGAAGTCAAAGTTTAATATTAAACAAAATCATATCTCAACAACCACAAGAGGTTGTTACCAAAATAAAAAAGTATATTATCCACAGTTACTTTACCATAAGAAGGTAGCAAATTTTGTCAATGATTTGTAAAATATAAGTCGGATTTGGCAGCCTTGTTTTGAAAATAAAGATAATAACATTTATAACACTATTGATATTTGCACCGAGCCAAGTTTCACAGTATGATCACTCATCACGCCCGAAAAAAAAAAAAAAATTAAAATTAAAATACTCATTAGAACATATTCTTAATATTCATTATCATTTTCATGGTCGTGTAAGTAACACTACGGAGCTGTTGAAGTGCCATCTGACTTGTTGAGATTCTGAGATAATTTATCTTAGGATGTCGGTTTCGAATCTCTGTTGAGATTCTGAGATAAATATCTCAGGATCTCTTTGCAGGGGGCACTTAGCAGGTGCACCACTTTTTTGGGGATGTCAAAAGAGGAATTAGTTTTGAATAAATACATGTCCACTCGTATGAAGGTCAGTATGTAACAAAAATCGACCTTTGACACTTTAGTCCTCCAAATGTGTTTTGCAAAATTAAAGTGAAGCCTCACATCACCGACAGTTATTACTTGCAAGAAATTAAAAACGGTTTACAAAAAAGAAAACAAATCTGAAAAACAAAGATTTAAGTAATTGTGTAAAAATGTATAATATCATAACCTGGGGTCCCTGTCCTCAAATTTTGAGTAATTTTAGACCCAAAAAATTGTCCAAATTTGCTCCCAAATAATTAATAGGGACCCTTTTTTGCTAAATGGGTCTCAGAAAAAAATAATTTTGTAAAATGTTTTATTTAATTGTTTAAATTTGCATTAATTGTGTTTACTGATTAATTACTTTTAGTGCATACGAAAAACAAAACCTGTAATGCTTTTATTATTACTAAAATTATATTGTACAACATGTTAGTAAATAAAATAAAATGATAGCGCATAAAACGTGGGTTACTTTGTCAATAATCAAATGTTTCACATTACAAGGTACCCCCCCCAAAAAAACAAAAAAACGTTCCATATGTTATATACAATAATATGGTAGCAAATCTTTTAATCTAGGTTCTGTAAAATATGATAACCTCGAGCGAGCATATTCTTTATAGTCATTATCATGGTCGTGTAAGTAATACACCCAATCAATTATGACATTCAATAACCTATTTGAAAGTCTATAATGCCATATGCAAGTAATATGGCAATTTAATTTATGTATTTCAGTTCATAAAATGCACACCTTGGGATTATCCTGTCAATGAGTAGGGAACACTTATAATTTTTGTTCTCAGAAAATTTCAGAGTTCGGTTTTAACTATATGCATATTCAGAAATGCATCAAGACATTTACCTATAGCGTACGGGGCTTTAACAATACTTCCGACTCGACAGGCTGGACATAATAGGCTTGTGGACACAATGGGCCGGATAAAATGGGCCAAGATCCGCCTTCATACAAACATGTCTCCTGAAATTAAGTAATCGATTACTTTGACAAAGTTGCACTCTTTTAATGGATTGTTGAATATTTACATGAAATTTTGGCATCGTGTATGAGTTGAGCCAAATTCCTAAACAGGGCGCAGACGGCAATCGAACCCAGACCCCGGTGGTCTGAGGGGACAGTATACCAGCGCACTATCGAACCGAGCTACGAGTACGTTGGTAGCTTTTGACTGCAATTTAAATATGTTATAGTATTAAAGGATATAATTGGGTTTATTGTTATTTTAAAAAAAATGGTCCAATGTCATAACTTGTGGTCCTAGACTTATATTTTTGACTATTTCGGATACTAAAAAGTAGTCCTAATTTGCTTCCAAGCATCCATCTGAAATGGATGCTTGTCAGTGTTTTTGAACTATCCCCTATAATACACCTTTAGGAAGACTTAGTTCCACGACGAAAATTTCTGCCATTGATCAGGCCGACGTACTTAATAAACTAATACAGGATCGGTCATTTATACTTCTGTGGCACTATAAAGTGGCTTCCGTACAGAGTGCCTTGATTGACAGACCTTGACAAAGAGGTCACGTCATCGTAGCTAGGTGGACAATTTTCAGTCACTTGCCACTCTGTACATGTGTCCTGGGTCTAGTCAGGGTTCTTTTGGGCACGTGATTGTTTGGAGGGGATTTTTGTTCAGCAGTAACAGAAACCCTTAGCATCATAACTAGATTTAAGTCGCTGCTTTCAACTTAACTTATGTCACAATTCTTCAAAGATGATGTAGGCCTATATTTGTAATTGTACTGTACATGTGTCTTGGTACATAATTTATTTCTATGGATGAGTGATATTGTTTCTATTCATGATTGTTCTTTGTTTCGCGCCTTGACCGCCCAGCAGGGTGGATATGTGCGCGCCTGAAGTCTTTATTAGGTGTTCGGGTATGTGCCTGAAACACCTATTGTTATTGTTCGTTTTTTTCTTCTCCATCTTCTTCTTCTTCCCATCGATTGTCTACAAAAAAACACATACTTGCAAACTTCACATGAACTTCAAACTTGGCATGTACTTAGAACTTAACGCGTAGATGAAACATGAGTTTGTGACGTCATGATGAGGTCATCAGATATCGAATTACGATAAATCAAAGTTTAATATTTAAAAAAATCATATCTCAACAACCACAAGAGGTAAATTGACATTTTTGCACCATTGTATAGATTGTTCAATTGTCGAAACATATTTACACAAAGGTGACCCCAATGTGACCTTACTTCTTGTCCAAACCGGAAGTCAAAGTTTTAATATTTAAAAAAATCATATCTCAACAACCACAAGAGGTAAATTCACAGTTTTCGCACCATTGTATAGATTGTTAATTGTCGAAAAATGTTTACACAAAGGTGACCACAAATTGACTTTTACTTCCTGTCCAAACCGGAAGTCAATGTTTAATATTTAAAAAATCATATCTCAACAACCATAAGAGGTAAATTGACATTTTTGCACCATTGTATAGATTGTTAAATGTCGAAAAATATTTACACAAAGGTGACCCCAATTTGACCTTACTTCCTGTCCAAACCGGAAGTCAAAGTTTAATATTAAACAAAATCATATCTCAACAACCACAAGAGGTTGTTACCAAAATAAAAAAGTATATTATCCACAGTTACTTTACCATAAGAAGGTAGCAAATTTTGTCAATGATTTGTAAAATATAAGTCGGATTTGGCAGCCTTGTTTTGAAAATAAAGATAATAACATTTATAACACTATTGATATTTGCACCGAGCCAAGTTTCACAGTATGATCACTCATCATGAAAAAAAAAAAAAAATTAAAATTAAAATACTCATGAGAACATATTCTTAATATTCATTATCATTTTCATGGTCGTGTAAGTAACACTACGGAGCTGTTGAAGTGCCATCTGACTTGTTGAGATTCTGAGATAATTTATCTTAGGATGTCGGTTTCCCGAATCTCTGTTGAGATTCTGAGATAAATTATCTCAGGATCTCTTGCAGGGGGCACTAGCAGGTGCACCACTTTTTTGGGGATGTCAAAAAGAGGAATTAGTTTTGAATAAATACATGTCCACTCGTATGAAGGTCAGTATGTAACAAAAATCGACCTTTGACACTTTTAGTCCTCCAAAATGTTTTGCAAAATTAAAGTGAAGCCTCACATCACCGACAGTTATTACTTGCAAGAAATTAAAAAAACGGTTTACAAAAAAAGAAAACAAATCTGAAAAACAAAGATTTAAGTAATTGTGTAAAAATGTATAATATCATAACCTGGGGTCCCTGTCCTCAAATTTTGAGTATTTTTAGACCCAAAAAATTGTCCAAATTTGCTCTAGTATAATTAATAGGGACCCTTTTTTTAAATGGGTCTCAGAAAGAAATAATTTTGTAAAATGTTTTATTTAATTGTTTAAATTTGCATTAATTGTGTTTACTGATTAATTACTTTTAGTGCATACGAAAAACAAAACCTGTAATGCTTTTATTATTACTAAAATTATATTGTACAACATGTTAGTAAATAAAATAAAATGATAGCGCATAAAACGTGGGTTACTTTGTCAATAATCAAATGTTTCACATTACAAGGTACCCCCCCCCCCCCGAAAAAATCAAGAGAAGGTTCCATATGTTATATACAATAATATGGTAGCAAATTTTTTAATCTAGGTTCTGTAAAATATGATAACCTCGAGCGAGCATATTCTTTATAGTCATTATCATGGTCGTGTAAGTAATACACCCAATCAATTATGACATTCAATAACCTATTTGAAAGTCTATAATGCCATATGCAAGTAATATGGCAATTTAATTTATGTATTTCAGTTCATAAAATGCACACCTTGGGATTATCCTGTCAATGAGTAGGAACACTTATAATTTTTTGTTCTCAGAAAATTTCAGAGTTCGGTTTTAACTATATGCATATCTAAGAAAATGCATCAAGACATTTACCTATAGCGTACGGGGCTTTAACAATACTCTCCGACTCGACAGGCTGGACATAATAGGCATGGTTACAATGGGCCGGATAAAATGGGCCAAGATCCGCCTTCATACAAACATGTCTCCTGAAATTAAGTAATCGATTACTTTGACAAAGTTGCACTCTTTTAATGGATTGTTGAATATTTACATGAAATTTTGGCATCGTGTATGAGTTGAGCCAAATTCCTAAACAGGGCGCAGACGGCAATCGAACCCAGACCCCGGTGGTCTGAGGGGACAGTATACCAGCGCACTATCGAACCGAGCTACGAGTACGTTGGTAGCTTTTGACTGCAATTTAAATATGTTATAGTATTAAAGGATATAATTGGGTTTATTGTTATTTAAAAAAAAATGGTCCAATGTCATAACTTGTGGTCCTAGACTTATATTTTTGACTATTTCGGATACTAAAAAGTAGTCCTAATTTGCTTCCAAGCATCCATCTGAAATGGATGCTTGTCAGTGTTTTTGAACTATCCCCTATAATACACCTTTAGGAAGACGTAGTCTCTACGACAAAAATTTCTGCCATTGATCAGGGCCGACGTACTTAATAAACTAATACAGGATCGGTAATTTATACTTCTGTGGCACTATAACGTGGCTTCCGTACAGAGTGCCTTGATTGACAGACCTGGACAAAGAGGTCACGTCATCGTAGCTAGGTGGACAATTTTCAGTCACTTGCCACTCTGTACATGCGTCCTGGCTCTAGTCAGGGTTCTTTTGGGCACATGATTGTTTAGAGGGATTTTTGTTCAGCAGTAACAGAAACCCTTAGCATCATAACTAGATTTAAGTCGCTGCTTTCAACTTATCTTATGTCACAATTCTTCAAAGATGATGTAGGCCTATATTTGTAATTGTACTGTACATGTGTCTTGGTACATAATTTATTTCTATGGATGAGTGATATTGTTTCTATTCATGATTGTTCTTTGTTTCCGCGCCTTGACCGCCCAGCAGGGTGGATATGTGCACGCCCGCTTCAAGTCTTTGATTAGGTGTTCAGGTATGTGCCTGAAACACCTATTGTTATTGTTCGTTTTTCTTCTCCATCTTCTGCCCCATTGATTGTCTACAAAAACACATACTTGCAAACTTCACATGAACTTCAAACTTGGCATGCCCAAGAACTTAACGAGTAGATGAAACATGAGTTTGTGACGTCATGATGAGGTCATCAGATATCGAAATACGATAAATCAAAATTTAATATTTAAAAAATCATATCTCAACAACCACAAGAGGTAAATTGACATTTTGCACCATTGTATGGGTTGTTCAATTGTGAAAATATTTACCCTACAGAGGTGACCCGTATGACCTTACTTCCTGTCCAAACCGGAGTCAAAGTTTTAATATTTAAAAAATCATATCTCAACAACCACAAGGGTAAATTCACAGTTTTGCACCATTATAGATTGTTAATTGTCGAAAATGTTTACATAAGGTGACCACAAATTGACTCACTTCCTGTCCAAACCGGAAGTCAATGTTTAATGTTTAAAAAATCATATCTCAACAACCACAAGAGGTAAATTGACATTTGCACCATTTTATAGATTGTTAAATGTCGAAAATATTTACACAGGTGACTAATTTGACCTTACTTCCTGTCCAAACCGGAAGTCAAAGTTTAATATTTAAAAAAAATCATATCTCAACAACCACAAGAGGTTGTTACCAAAATAAAAAGTATATTATCCACAGTTACTTTACCATAAGAAGGTGTAAATTTTGTCAATGATTTGTAAAATATAAGTCGGATTTGACAGCCTTGTTTTGAAAAATAAAGATAATAACATTTATAACACTATTGATATTTGCACCGAGCCAAGTTTCACAGTATGATCACTCATCACGCCCGAAAAAAAATTAAAAAAATTAAAATACTCATTAGAACATATTCTTAATATTCATTATCATTTTCATGGTCGTGTAAGTAACACTACGGAACTGTTGATGCCATCTGACTTGTTGAGATTCTGAGATAATTTATCTTGGGATGTCGGTTTCCTGAATCTCTGTTGAGATGGATAAATATCTCAGGATCTCTTGCAGGGTTTCTTAGTGCACCACTTTTGGGGATGTCAAAAGAGGAATTAGTTTTGAATAAATACATGTCCACTCGTATGCAAGGGTCAGTATGTAACAAAATCGACCTTTGACTTTTAGTCCTCCAAATGTTTTTGCAAAATTAAATGAAGCCTCACATCACCGACAGTTGTGCACAGAAATTAAAAAAACGGTTTACAAAAAAGAAACAAATCTGAAAAACAAAGAGATTTAAGGTGTGTAAAATGTATAATATCATAACCTGGGTTCCCTGTCCTCAAATTTTGAGTATTTTAGACCCTAAAATTGTCCAAATTTGCTCCCAAATAATTAATAGGGACCCTTTTGGTAAATCGGTCTCAGAAAGAAATAATTTTGTAAAATGTTTTATTTAATTGTTAAATTTTGCATTAGTTGTGTTTACTGATTAATTACTTTTAGTGCATACGAAAAACAAAACCTGTAATGCTTTTATTATTACTAAAATTATATTGTACAACATGTTAGTAAATAAAATAAAATGATAGCGCATAAAACGTGGGTTACTTTGTCAATAATCAAATGTTTCACATTACAAGGTACCCCCCCCCCCACAAAAAAAACAAAAAAACGTTCCATATGTTATATACAATAATATGGTAGCAAATTTTTTAATCTAGGTTCTGTAAAAATATGATAACCTCGAGCGAGGCATATTCTTTATAGTCATTATCATGGTCGTGTAAATAATACACCAATCAATTATGACATTCAATAACCTATTTGAAAGTCTATAATGCCATATGCAAGTAATATGGCAATTTAATTTATGTATTTCAGTTCATAAAATGCACACCTTGGGATTATCCTGTCAATGAGTAGGGAACACTTATAATTTTTGTTCTCAGAATTTCAGAGTTCGGTTTTAACTATATGCATATCTAAGAAATGCATCAAGACATTTACCTATAGCGTACGGGGCTTTAACAATACTTCCGACTCGACAGGCTGGACATAATAGGCTTGTGGACACAATGGGCCGGATAAAATGGGCCAAGATCCGCCTTCATACAAACATGTCTCCTGAAATTAAATCGATGATTTGACAAAGTTGCACTCTTTTAATGGATTGTTGAATATTTTGCATGAAATTTTGGCATCGTGTATGAGTTGAGCCAAATTCCTAAATAGGGCGCAGACGGCAATCGAACCCAGACCCCGGTGGTCTGAGGGGACAGTATACCAGCGCACTATCGAACCGAGCTACAGGTACGTTGGTAGCTTTTGACTGCAATTTAAATATGTTTATAGTCTTAAAGGATATAATTGGGTTTATTGTTGTTTAAAAAAAATGGTCCAATGTCATAACTTTGTGGTCCTTGACTTATATTTTTGACTTATTTCGGATACTAAAAGTAGTCTAATTTTGCTTCAAGCATCCATCTGAAATGGATGCTTGTCATCGTTTTGAACTATCCCTATAATACACCTTTTTAGGAAGACTTAGTCTCTACGACGAAAATTTCTGCCATTGATCAGGGCCGACGTACCAATAAACTAATACAGGATCGGTAATTTATACTTCTGTGGCACTATAACGTGGCTTCCATGCAGAGTGCCTTGATTGACAGACCTGGACAAAGAGTCACGTCATCGTAGCTAGGTGGACAATTTTCAGTCACTTGCCACTCTGTACATGCGTCCTGGCTCTAGTCAGGGTTCTTTTAGACACATGATTGTTTGGAGGGATTTTTGTTCAGCAGTAACAGAAACCCTTAGCATCATAACTAGATTTAAGTCGCTGCTTTCAACTTATCTTATGTCACAATTCTTCAAAGATGATGTAGGCCTATATTTGTAATTGTATGCTACGTGTCTTGGTACATAATTTATTTCTATGGATGAGTGATATTGTTTCTATTCATGATTGTTCTTTGTTTCTGCGCCTTGACCGCCCAGCAGGGTGGATATGTGCGCGCTACTAAAGTCTATTAGGTGTTCAGGTATGTGCCCGAAACACCTATTGACTATTCGTTTTTTTCTTCTCCATCTTCTTCTTCTCCCATTGATTGTCTACAAAAAAACACATACTTGCAAACTTCACATGAACTTCAAACTTGGCATGTACTTAGAACTTAACGCGTAGATGAAACATGAGTTTGTGACGTCATGATGAGGTCATCAGATATCGAATTACGATAAATCAAACTTAATATTTAAAAAATCATATCTCAACAACCACAAGAGAGTAAATTGACATTTTTGCACCATTGTATAGATTGTTCAATTGTCGAAAAAATATTTACACAAAATTTGACTTCGTGTGACCTTGCTTCCTGCCAAACCGGAGTCAAAGTTTTAATATTTAAAAAAATCATATCTCAACAACCACAAGAGGTAAATTCACAGTTTTTGCACCATTGTATAGATTGTTAATTGTCGAAAAATGTTTACACAAAGGTGACCACAAATTGACTTTTACTTCCTGTCCAAACCGGAAGTCAATGTTTAATATTTAAAAAATCATATCTCAACAACCACAAGAGGTAAATTGACATTTTTGCACCATTTTATAGATTGTTAAATGTCGAAAAATATTTACACAAAGGTGACCCCAATTTGACCTTACTTCCTGTCCAAACCGGAAGTCAAAGTTTAATATTTAAAAAAATCATATCTCAACAACCACAAGAGGTTGTTACCAAAATAAAAAAGTATATTATCCACAGTTACTTTACCATAAGAAGGTAGCAAATTTTGTCAATGATTTGTAAAATATAAGTCGGATTTGGCAGCCTTGTTTTGAAAATAAAGATAATAACATTTATAACACTATTGATATTTGCACCGAGCCAAGTTTCACAGTATGATCACTCATCACGCCCGAAAAAAAAAAAATTAAAAAAAAATTAAAATACTCATTAGAACATATTCTTAATATTCATTATCATTTTCATGGTGTAAGTAACTACTGGAGCTGTTGAAGTGCCATCTGACTTGTTGAGATTCTGAGATAATTTATCTTAGGATGTCGGTTTCCTGAATCTCTGTTGAGATTCTGAGATAAATTATCTCAGGATCTCTTGCAGGGGGCACTAACAGGTTTCACCACTTTTTTGGGGATGTCAAAAAGAGGAATTAGTTTTGAATAAATACATGTCCACTCGTATGCAAGGTCAGTATGTAACAAAAATCGACCTTTGACACTTTTAGTCCTCCAAATGTTTTTGCAAAATTAAAGTGAAGCCTCACATCACCGACAGTTATTACTTGCAAGAAATTAAAAAAACGGTTTACAAAAAAAGAAAACAAATCTGAAAAACAAAGATTTAAGGAATTGTGTAAAAATGTATAATATCATAACCTGGGGTCCCTGTCCTCAAATTTTGAGTATTTTTAGACCCTAAAAATTGTCCAAATTTGCTCCCAAATAATTAATAGGGACCCTTTTTGGTAAATGGGTCTCAGAAAGAAATAATTTTGTAAAATGTTTTATTTAATTGTTTAAATTTGCATTAATTGTGTTTACTGATTAATTACTTTTAGTGCATACGAAAAACAAAACCTGTAATGCTGCTTTTATTATTACTAAAATTATATTGTACAACATATTAGTAAATTAAATAAAATGATAGCGCATAAAACGTGGGTTACTTTGTCAATAATCAAATGTTTCACATTACAGTACCCCACACACACACACACAAAACGTTCCATATGTTATATATAATAATATGGTAGCAAAATTATTTTTCTAGGTTCTGTAAAATATGATAACCTCGAGCGAGCATATTCTTTATAGTCATTATCATGGTCGTGTAAGTATTTTACCCAATCAATTATGACATTCAATAACCTATTTGAGTCTATAATGCCATATGCAAGTAATATGGCAATTTAATTTATGTGTTCAGTTCATAAAATGCACACCTTGGGATTATCCTGTCAATGAGTAGGGAACACTTATAATTTTGTTCTCAGAAAATTTCAGAGTTCGGTTTTAACTATATGCATATCTAAGAAATGCATCAAGACATTTACCTATAGCGTACAGGGCTTTAACAATACTTCCGACAGGCTGGACAATAGGCTTATGGACACAATGGGCCGGATAAAATGGGCCAGAATCGCCTTCATACAAACATGTCTCCTGAAATTAAGTAATCGATTACTTTGACAAAGTTGCACTCTTTTAATGGATTGTTGAATATTTACATGAAATTTTGGCATCGTGTATGAGTTGAGTAATTTCTAAATAGGGCGCAGACGGCAATCGAACCCACCCGGTGGTCTGAGGGGACGATATACCAGCGCACTATCGAACCGAGCTACGAGTACGTTGGTAGCTTTTGACTGCAATTTAAATATGTTATAGTCTTAAAGGATATAGTTGGGTTTATTGTTATTTAAAAAATGGTCCAATGTCATAACTTGTGGTCCTTGACTTATATTTTTGACTATTTCGGATACTAAAAGTAGTCCTAAATTTCGCTTCCAAGCATCCATCTGAAATGGATGCTTGTCAGTCGTTTTAATTTATCCCCTATAATACACCTTTAGGAAGACTTAGTCTCTACGACGAAAATTTCTGCCATTGATCAGGGCCGACGTACTTAATAAACTAATACAGGATCGGTAATTTATACTTCTGTGGCACTATAACGTGGCTTCCGTAACAGAGTGCCTTGATTGACAGACCTTGACAAAGAGGTCACGTGATCGTAGCTAGGTGGATAATTTTCAGTCACTTGCCACTCTGTACACATGCGTCCTGGCTTTGAGTCGGGTTCTTTTGAACACATGATTGTTTGGAGGGATTTTTGTTCAGCAGTAACAGAAACCCTAGCATCCTAACTAGATTTAAGTCGCTGCTTAAAACTTATCTTATGTCACAATTCTTCAAAGACGATGTGTATATCTTGGTACATAATTTTTTTTCTATCGATGAGTGATATTGTTTGTATTCATGATTGTTCTTTGTTTCCGCGCCTTGACCGCCCAGCAGGGTGGATATGTGCGCTACAAATCTTTCTGGTGATCTGATATGTGCCCGAAAACACCTATTGTTATTGTTCGTTTTTTGTCTTCTCCATCTTCTTCTTCTCCCCATCGGTTGTCTACAAAAAAAACCACAAACTTTACATGAACTTCAAACTTGGCATGTACTTAGAACTTAACGCGTAGATGAAACATGAGTTTGTGACGTCATGATGGGGTCAGCAGATATCGAATTACGATAAATCAAAGTTTAATATTTAAAAAAATCATATCTCAACAACCACAAGAGGTAAATTTACATTTTTGCACCATTGTATACATTGTCAATTGTCGAAAAATATTTACTCAAAGGTGACCCCAATTTGATCTTTACTTCCTGTCCAAACCGGAATTCAAAGTTTAATATTTAAAAAATCATATCTCAACAATCACAAGAGATAAATTGACATTTTTTGCACCTGTCCAAACCGGAAATCAAAGTTTAATATTTAAAAAAAATCATATCTCAACAACCACAAGAGGTAAATGCACAATTTTTGTACCATTGTACAGATCGTTAATTGTCAAAAAATATTTACAAAAATTATTTAATTTGACCTTACTTCCTGTCCAAACCGAAGTCAGAAATTTAATATTTAAAAAATCATATCTCAACAACCACAAGAGGTAAATTGACATTTTTGCACCATTGTATAAATTGTTCGGTTGTCGAAAAATATTTACACAAGGTGATTAATTTGACCTTACTTCCTGTCAAACCGAAGTCAAAGTTTAATATTTAACAAAAATCATATCTCAACAACCACAAGTGCAATTCAGTTTTGCACCATTGTACAGATTGTTAATTGTCAAATAATTACAAAAACATAACCTAATTTGACCTTTACTTCCTGTTCCAAACCGGGAAGCAATTTTTTTTCTGCAAACGAGAATTGGCATCCGCGATATTTCAGCCAATCATATGGCCCGTATTTTAAGATGACGTAGGTACATTAACATATATACATATTAGATGCCGGCAAACTGATCCGTGCGCGCAAACATTTACAGTACATGTGCATGTGTATGTACGATGTACGCATGTACGATAACGCATGTACAATGTAGTAAATGTACTGTACGTATATATCTGTGCGAAGCAGTAAGAACTGTCGCGTGTTGAACTCGGCGCCATGTAATCCAGTACATCATCAACCGCATGTACATTGTATGTGGTTAAATGAAATAACCGTTTAGTGAGTTGAGTAACTTAGTAGCGGTTATAAAACACTTTATATAAATACATTTTAAATAATGATGCCTCTTTTCACAACACAGTATTATTTTAAAGCAATTAGAACCATACCGTATATTCATGGTCACACAATAGTACAATTATATGGGGGATGAAAG
>CM055818.1:52844117-52894117 GCA_029582265.1 Zoroaster sp. YZ-2022 | reverse complement strand
GAAAAAGTAAAAAAAAAAATCAAAAAAATCAAACAAAATCAAGAGGTGTTCGCGCTATAGCTCGAACACTTAAAAACGAAAAGCGCCGTAGCTCGAACACCTAAGAAAAAAACACCTAAAAAACAAACAAACAAAACAAACAAACAAAACCAAACAATAACAAGAAGCTCGAACACCTAATAACAAGAGGTTAAACGAATGGGTTTTGAAGGATGATTTGAATAATGACAGGGATTGTTGTTGGCGAAGTTGAAAAGGAAGATTGTTCCAAAGTTCAAGCGCAGCATTGCAGAAAGAACGGTGATCCCAGGAGTGATGTGTACGGGGGACAGCCCAATGCCGCATTAAAAAAAGACAAACTAATCGAGAGCATATGTCATTATCATTTTCATGGTAGTGTAAGTAATACACCCAATCAATTATGACATTCAATAACCCATTTGAAAGTCTATAATGCCATATGCAAGTAATATGGCTATTTAGTTAATGAATTTCAGCTCAGAATGAGTTGGAAACGCTTACAATTTTTGTTCTCTGAAATCTCAGGTCAAAATGCGCGCCTGGGGATTATTCTGTCAATGAGTGGGAAACACATATAATTTTTATTCTCTGAAATATCAGAGTTTAGTTTTCAATGCATATATATTATTTTAGATCCTCACTAAAACACATAAAGACAATTTACCAATAGTGTACATGGATATACCGAAATCTATTCCGATTGGCCGGACATAAAGGACATGCGGACACACTGGGTCGGACAAAATTAGTCTGCAGACATACATCCACAGGCGCACATGTTATGTATTTATACTCCATCTTCATTGGTACATAAATATAGTACCTGTGGTGCATCAAAGGGTGATCTTGACATTAATTATAACAGAACGTCTTAACAGAACGTCTCTTGGTATTATATTATTGGAATCATGGTAAAAAATTAATACATTTTTAAATATGTATATGCAGTTAAAAACACATGTACATGTACATAATACAGGAACCATTCGTCGCCCGCACGGTTCCAACATTTACTAGTTCGCAATGCACAACCGTACCCACGACTCAATTATTGATCTCGCTCTATAGTGTACATGTGGACCCTTTCTGGGCACAGCGCACCGTGTGAGCTGAATTTCTCGGGCTAGAAATCGGTACGGGATGGGGTTACCGTAAAGTGCGCACTACGACAAGAACCTTGGTAAAGGCTACCAGTGGCGTAAATAGGATCCAATTTGTAGAGGGCGCTAGGAGGTGTATCACATTTTCGGAGGGGGTGTCAAAAAGAGGAAATAGTTTTCATTCGTACATGTTCACTCGTATGAATGTCAGAGTCTTATAAAGATCGACCTTTGAAACGTTTAGCCCTCTAAAATATTTTTACAAATTTAAACCGAAGCCTCACAAAAAAGGTTGATTGAATACCCTATTAGGTATTGTTTGATTATATAAATACACGTTTTCTTCTAATCTGAGTGATTATCAAACTTATATGGGTGCACCCCTGAAAAATAGTGACCAAATTCATGCGCTGAGATCTTTATCATAATTTGCATAACCAAATAAAATCTGAAAACCAAAAACTTGAAGTCCATACATTTTGAGGATTGTGTAAAAACATGGTCCAAGATAACCTTGGGTCCTTGACTTCCATCAGGTTTGAGTATTATAGATACACAAGGCACTAAAAAGTGGTGCTAATTTGCTTCCAAGTATCAAATGGCCTTATTTTGAAAAAAGGTAACATCTGTATAACACTATTGATATTAGCACCAACCCAAGTTTCACAGTACAATCATTTATAATAATAATGCTAATAATGAACACTTAGTAAAGAGCTGGTATCTGCCAAGCATGACGTTCATGGCACATAAATACAATATAAATTAAACAAAGAAACGACAACAGAAAAGATGGGTTTGAAGGATGATTTGAATGATGACAGGGATTGTTGTTGGCGAAGTTCCAAAAATGAGTTGAAGAGCAGTATTGCAGAAAGAACGGTGATCCCAGGAGTGATGTGTGCGGGGGACAGCCCAATGCCGTATTACAATATTATAAACTCATCGAGAGCATATTCTTAATAGTCGGTATCATTTTCATGGTCGTGACATTCAATAACCCATATGAAAGTCTATAATGCCATATGCAAGTAATAATGTGACAGTTCAGTTCAAAATGCGCGCCTAGGGATTATGTGTGAGAAACACATATAATTTTTGTTCTATGAAATTTGCATAAAGACAATTCGATTATCAATTGATTCAAGATTATTAACAAATGTTATTATTGTTATGAATTATTTATTAGTCAGGTCTCACATGCCTGTTACATGTCCTTGTCATGTCTAAGTCTTTGTCTAGGGGAAGATTTAAAAGCATTAGGATATGCTTCATTGTTTTTCTCTACACATTGGTAATACTGTCAAGATTCAAAATGGATAAATTCTGTCAAACTGTCGCTCGCACAGTTTGAACATGTTCGAGGTTGCAATGCACAACCGTACCCACGACTAGGAGGTCACCACTTTTTATTTATTTTATTTATTTTTTTTTTGGGGGGGCGGTGTGTGTCAAAAAGAGGAAATAGTTTTCAATAATACATGTTCACTTGTGTGAATGTTACAGTCTAATAAAGACATTCGACACTTTTAGACCTCCAAATTGTTTTTACAAAATTAAACTTATGCCCCCCCCCCCCAAAAAAAAAGGGGGTTTACTTCTAATCTGAGAGATTATCAAACGTATATTGGTGCACCCAGATAAATAGTCGAGTTCTTTTGGGCACATGATTGTGTGGAGGTGATTTTTGTTCAGAGAAACCCTTATGTTTGATTTTCTTAAAGGTAGGGGGCGCAGACCTCTAGCCAGTGGGGGCACGTTCCCGCAGGCACTCGAGGCCGTAGTAAAACAAACATTGGAACTACTAGGGAAAGCATAATTTATTGTCATCATCATTTTCATGCTCATGTAAAGAACACATCCCATACTTTTTGACATTCAGTAACCCATTTAAAAGTCTTTAATGTCAATAACAAGAAATATGGCACTTTAGTTAATGAATTTCTGTTCAAAATCCGCAATATAATCAAGACTGCAAACGCTTCTTTGCTAAATGGCTCTCAGAAAGAAAGAATAGCACTGAGTACAGTGCTATACACACGTCGGTGTAGGCCGAAATTAAATAAATAATAATAACAATGCTAATAATGAACACTTAGTAAAGAGCTGGTATCTGCCAAGCATGACGCTCATGGCACATAAATACAATTGTATAAATTAAACAGAGAAACGACAATAGAAAATATGGGTTTTAAGGGATGATTTGAATGATGACAGGGATTGTTGTTGGCGAAGTTGCAGAAAGAACGGTGACCCCAGGAGTGATGTGTATGGGGGACAGCCCGATGCCGTATTAAAAATGATAAACTAATCGAGAGCATATTCTTAATTGTCATTATCATTTTCATGGTTGTGTAAGTAATACACCCAATCAATTATGACATTCAATATCCCATTTGAAAGTCTATAATGCCATATGTCTGGAGGATTTGGTCTCACTCTTGGACACAAAGGTCTCCCCACTCCCTCGAACAACGAGATCACGGTCTCGGATTTTGTGGTATTGACTTCAACACTGGCAGCAATGCCCTCCCTAGACTCAGCCTCTGAGGATGCGCAGTGGCGCCTTCCGCGTCACGAACTCCAGATCTGGAAAAATCGGGAACAATACAGTTCCACTAATTACTATGACGTCAGCCTGTTACATCAATTTTTGTTCTCTGAAATTTCAGAGTTCAGTTTTAAAAATGCATATTTGAGATCCTCACGACAAATGCATAAAGACAATCTACCAATAGTGTACATGGCTTTACATATTAAATATATTCTGATCGGCCGGACATAAAGGGCATGTCTTTGTCTGTCATAGGGGAACAGTAAAAAACATTTTGCTTAATTTTTCCCTACATGTTGGTAATACTGTATAAATTGTACTGTATAAATTATGTTAAATTGCAGTTTGCACTTCATATAATTACTGTCAACTGTGCTTTATACTGACAATCTGTAATATATTATTTTAACCCATTTTACTCAATTATAGATTAAGTAGTTGGCAACATAGAAACAGATGTGTGATATTGTCACTACAATACAACAAATTGCCCGCGAAAACAGTAAAACTAATAACAAACAAAAAAACGAACAATAACAAGAAGCTCGAACACCTAATAACAAGAGGTTAAACAGAGAAACGAATGGGTTTTGAAGGATGATTTGAATGATGACAGGGATTGTTGTTGGCGAAGTTGAAAACGAAGATTGTTCCAAAGTTCAAGAGCAGCATTGCAGAAAGAACGGTGATCCCAGGAGTGATGTGTACGGGCAACAGCCCAATGCCGCATTTAAAAAAAAGAGAAAAAAGAAAAGAAAAAAAAGATAAACTAATCGAGAGCATATTCTTAATATTCAGTATCATTTTCATGGTCGTGTAAGTAATACACCGAATCAATTATGACATTCAATAACCCATTTGAAAGTCTATAATGCCATATGCAAGTAATATGGCTATTTAGTTAATGAATTTCAGCTCAGAATGAGTTGGAAACGCTTACAATTTTTGTTCTCTGAAATCTCAGGTCAAAATGCGCGCCTGGGGATTATTCTGTCAATGAGTGGGAAACACATATAATTTTGTTCTCTGAAATATCAGAGTTTAGTTTTCAATGCATATTTGAGATCCTCACGAAAACACATAAAGACAATTTACCAATAGTGTACATGGCTATACCGAAATCTATTCCGATTGGCGGGACATAAAGGACATGCGGACACACTGGGTCGGACAATATTAGTCTGCAGACATACATCTACAGGCACACATGTTATGTCTTTGTACTCCATCTTCATTTGTACATACATATAGTACCTGCACTGTCAACAATTGCCTGTAAAAATTACAGTAAGTTACTGGCAGCTTAGTTGCCAGTAACTTATACTGTAATTTTTACAGTAATTTATTTACAGTTATTAATGTAAAATTTTACAGTAAGTTACTGGCAACTCAGCTGTCAGTAACTTACTTAAATTTTTACAGGCAATTTTGTTTACAATTATGTGATGCATCAAAGGGTGATCTTGACATCAATTATAACAGAACGTCTTAACAGAACGTCTTAAAACAGTATGTTTTCTCTTGGTATTATATTATTGAAATCATCTTAACAAAATAATACATTTTTAAATATGTATATGCAGTTAAAAACACATACATGTACATAATACAGTAACCATTCGTCGCCCGCACGGTTTGAACATTTACGAGTTCGCAAAGCACAACCGTATGCACAACCGTACCCACGACTCAATTATTGATCTCGCTCTATAGTGTATTTGTGGACCCTTTCTGGGCACAGCGCACCGTGTGAGCTGAATTTCTCAGGCTAGAAATCGGTACGGGATGGGGTTACCGTAAAGTGCGCACTACGACAAGAACCTTGGTAAAGGCTACCAGTGGCGTAAATATGATCCAATTGGTAGAAGGCGCTAGGAGGTGCATCACATTTTCGGAGGGGGTGTCAAAAAGAGGAAACAGTTTTCATTCGTACATGTTCACTCGTATGGATGTCAGAGTCTTATAAAGATCGACCTTTGAAACGTTTAGCCCTCTAAAATGATTTTACAAAATTAAACTGAAGCCTCACCGATAATTTGCAAACTTTTTCGGGGGGGGGGGGGGTATGTCAAAAATAGGAAATAGTTTTCAATAAGATATGTCCATTCGTATCATTGTTACAGTCTAATACAGATCGACCTTTGACACTTTTACCCTTCCAAAATGTTTTTACAAATTTAAACTGAAGCCTCACAAAAAAGTTTAGAAAGAACAGCGTTTGATTGAATACCCCTTTAGGTATTGTTTGATTATATAAATACATGTTTTCTTCTAATCTGAGTGATTACCAAACTTATATGGGTGAAAATAGTGACCAAATTCATGCATCGGGATCTTTATCATAATTTGTATGACCAAATAAAATCTGAAGACCAAAAATTACTGTGACGTCAGACTGTGACGTCATCAATTTTTGTTCTCTGAAATTTCAGAGTTCAGTTTTAAAAATGCATATTTGAGATCCTCACGACAAATGCATAAAGACAATCTACCAATAGTGTACATGGCTTTACATATTAACTATATTCTGATCGGCCGGACATAATGGGCATAATGGGCATTTTGCTTAATTTTCCCCTACATGTTGGTAATACTGTATAAATTGTACTGTATAAATTATGTTAAATTGCAGTTTGCACTTCATATAATTACTGTCAACTGTGCTTTGTACTGACAATCTGTAATGTATTATTTTAACCTATTTTACTCAATTATAGATTAAGTAGTTGGCAACATAGAAACAGATGTATGATATTGTCACTACAATATACAACAAATTGCCCGCGAAAACAAAATCTACATTTACACTGATCTACATGTGCACTGAAGTACATGTACCCGTACATTTACATTTACATAACATTTGTCACCCGCACGGTTCGACCATGTACGAGGTCGCAAGGCACAACTGTACCCACGACTCAGTTATTGATCTCGCTCTATAGTGGACGTGTGGACTTTCTAGGGCCAGAAGTCGGTACGGGATGGGGGTACCGTGGTAAGTGCCTACTACGACAAGAGCCTTGGTCAAGGGTACCAGTGGCGTAACTAAGGTCCAATTTGTAGAGGGCACTAGGAGGTGCATCACTTTGGGGGGGGGGGGGGGATGCATGTCAAAAAGATGAAATAGATGTCAATATTACATGTCCACTCGTATGAATGTCAGAGTTTAATAAAGGTCGACCATTGAAGCTTTTAGCCCTCTAAAATGATTTTACAAAATTAAACCGAAGACTCACGTCACGCCAGAAATTTAAAACAAGTTCACAAAGAACAGCGTTTGATAAATGCCCGTTCAGTTTTAGGCAATGTTTGATACATGTTTTTCAAATCTGTGAGATTATCAAACCTATAATTGGTGTACCCCGATAAAAAGTGACCACATTCATTCGCCGAGCTCTTTATGATAATTTGTATAACGAAAAAAAAATCTGAAAAATAAAGATTTGAGGTCTATACATTTGAGGAATTGTGTAAAACTGGTCTAATATCATAACCTGGGGTCTTTGACTTGCAATTTGAGCATTTTGGATACACTAGGCCCTAAAAAGTGGTCCTAATTTGCTTTCAAGTATCCAATACGGTCCTTTTTCATAAATGGGTGCTTGTTAGTGCTTTTGTACTGTTCCCTATAGTACACCTTCAGGACTTAGTCTCTATGACGAAAATTTCTGCCATTGGTCAGGGCCGGTGCACTTAATGATATTGGATTCGGAAACTAATACAGGATTGGTAATTTATACTTGTATGGCACAATAATTGGCTTCCGTACAGAGAGTGCCTTGACAGACCTTGACAAGAGGTCACATGATGTAGCTCGGTGGCCAATTTTCAGTCACTTGCCACTCTGTACATGCGCTATGGACACTAGTTCTATACAATTGAACCCACTCTTGACAGGTTCTTTTAGGAACATGATTGTTTGGAGGGGATTTTTGTTCAGCAGTACAAAAGAAACCCTTTGCATTCTAAAACGTGGTCCTAATTTGCACCCAATAGGACCATTCTCCCCCTAAATGGATGCTTTTCAATATGTTTGTCCTATCCCCTATAGTACACCCTCGGGCAGACTCTCTGCCCGAAGAGCTCACATGCTGTACAGCTAGGTGGCCAATTATCAGTCACTTGCCATTATCTGTACATGCACTCTGGAGTGCCTTGACAGACCTTGACAAGAGGTCACATGATGTAGCTCGGTGGCCAATTTTCAGTCACTTGCCACTCTGTACATGCGCTATGGACACTAGTTCTATACAATTGAACCCACTCTTGACAGCTTCTTTTAGGAACATGATTGTTTGGAGGGGATTTTTGTTCAGCAGTACAAAAGAAACCCTTTGCATTCTAAAACGTGGTCCTAATTTGCACCCAATAGGACCATTCTCCCCCTAAATGGATGCTTTTCAATATGTTTGTCCTATCCCCTATAGTACACCCTCGGGCAGACTCTCTGCCCGAAGAGCTCACATGCTGTACAGCTAGGTGGCCAATTATCAGTCACTTGCATTATCTGTACATGCACTCTGGACAGTTTTATGCAATTGAATCTACTCTTGGCTCCAGTTGGGTTCTTTTGGGTAGATGATTGTTTGGATGGGATTTTTGTTCAGCAGTACAAGATAAATCATTAGGTTTTATTTTCTTTAAAAGTTTGAGTTTTCAGCAGGGGGCGCAGACCTCTAGCCAGTGGGGGCACGTTCCCACAGGCGTTTGAGGCCGTAGTAAAACAAACATTGAAACTACTATGGAAAGCATATTCTTAAATGTCATTATCATTTTCATGGTCATGTATACAATACATCCAATAGTTTATGACATTCAATAACCCATTTAAAAGTCCATAACGTCAATAGCAAGAATATGGCACTTTAGTTAATGATTTTTTTCTTCAAAATGCGCAACAAAAGCAAGACTGCAAATACCTTTTTTTGCTAAATGTCTCTCAGAAAGAAAGAGTTTTGTACAATGCTTTATTTGATTGTTTTAATTTGCATTAATTGTGTTTATTGATGAATTAGGTTTTGTGGATACGAAAAACAAAAAAACCTGCAATGCCTTTATGATAACTACAATTATATTACAGAACATGTTAACAAACCTTATACAATTATATCGCATAAAATGTAGGCTACTTTGTCAATAATGTCCTTATGTTTATGAAATTAAAAAGCTACAACATTATCCACAATTATTTTACCATATGGTGGCAAATTATTTTCTAGGTTTTGGTGGCCTTGTTTTGGAAATAAAGTAACATTTGTATAACACTATTGATTTTCTAATAATGACGTAAGTAAAGAGCTGGTATCTACCAAGCATGACGCTCATGGCACATAAATACAATTATATGAAACAAACAGAGAAACGATAACAGAAAAGGTTAGTTTTAAGGGATGATTTGTATGATGACAGGGATTGTTATTGGCGAAATTGAACAGGAAGACTGTTCCAAAGTTCAAGAGCAGCATTGCAGAAAGAACGGTGACCCCAGGAATGATGTGTACGGGGACAGCCCAATGCCGTATTAAAAATGATAAACCAATTGAGAGCATATTCTTAATAGTCATTATCATTTTTATGGTCGTGTAAGTAATACACCCAATCAATTATGACATTCAATAACCCATTTGAAAGTCTATAATGCCATATGCAAGTAATATGGCTATTTAGTTAATGAATTTCAGAATGTGCGCCTGTGGGAAACATATCATTTTATAATCTCAGAAAATGGTCTAGAGGTTTTGGTCTCGGTCTTGAACACACAGGTCTCCCCACCCCCTCGAACAACGAGATCACGGTCTCGGACTTTGTTTGTATCGACTTCAACACTGGCAGCAATGCCCTCCCTGGACTCAGCCTCTGAGGATGCGCAGTGCCGTCTTCCGTGTCACGAACTCCGGATCTGGAAAAATCGGGGAACAATACAGTTCCACTAATTACTGTGACGTCAGCCTATTACAGCAATGCGTTGATTGGGCACAGCACTCTATATATCAACGTTGATTGTTAATTCCATGCCATTATAACCATTATTATATCAGAGGTTCGCACGGACAGCTAACTAGATCTGAATTACATGCGGAATACTAACTAAACCAGAATAGGTTAAACATCTTACATCCTACCACCAAGGTCCGGTTATTCAAACGAGTGTCGATCAGACATTCTAAACTGAAGAACCTTGATTTCCTAAAACGATCTGAGACTCTAACCTCATCCCGCCGGCCATCCAGCTCCAAGAAGCAGCAACATTTCACAGAGTCCGGAATTCTCCTGAGGACGATCAGAGCATACCTATCGAAACGTTGTAACCTCCAGTTCTTTTCAGAACTAATTACTACTCAATAGAGAATTTCACATGGTGTCACCGCAATTAGTCTTACTTATCTTACCTCTTGGTGATTCTTGAAGCAGACTTTCGACAGTTTCAAGGTAAGTGGGCAATAATTATTATTATATAGGTTTTTTGGACAAATTCGCCAATCGAGCTTTCACATTCGTTTGCGTGCCTTCGTATTAAAATAATTTTGCTAATCCGGTTGCTACCAGGGTTTGAATTCAATTTCGTCACGGTATTCAATTTCGTTACGGAACGTTTTGTGGTGCACATCCGTAATTCTATTTCGCCAGATTGGCTTGAATGAGGATATGCACTTGAGTTTTATTTTCAATTTAGTTTACATGCAATCAATTTCACACAATGGCGACATTGAATACTGTTGGTGACACAACGAATGAAGCTGAAACTTTCACAAACAGGAATCTCTTGATTTTGTTTTAATATTTATATTGGTGAATTACTCAATATAAATGCAAACGGTGCAGATCAGTTTTTACAGTGTAAAACTTCTGAGATTTGTTTCTTCTTCATCCTTTTTTTTCTCGAATTATGAGTGTTTTAAATGATTGCGTTCAAAAAGAACGTGCAAACAGAAATGCTTTATGATCTCAATTTAGAGAAAATTGGAAAACAAAATTATTTACCCCCCAAATTACCACTAATCTAGAGTATACTTGCTGTGATAAAAACGTAATTCTACTTTATGAAACTTTAGGTCACAGGTTATATGCCGGATATAACCTACATACGTACACTTATCCAACTTGTTTTTATCTTCTGAATATTTCAACAGGAAACTTCCGCAAAGCAAACTGTTTTCTATATATGGTTCGCGGTTCCCATTTAGTTTTAAAACTAACAAATATACCCAGGCCAATATTTCGACATTAAAATCATTGTTGGAAAAAGTACTTATAATAAATGAGATCTTCTCCCCAAAATAACAGGGCAACATTATTATGAATACATTTATAATAATTATAATAAACATTAAACAAAATTGTGATTTGTTTGGAACGTTCTGTACAGAGTTGTAGTCGAGTACTTTGTCATCAGTACAAGTACTTTTCCATGAGTACGAGTGTGAGTACGAATGCTGATTCAAAATGTAATGTACAAAACTGGCTGAAATCACGGATATGCACTGTAAAAATGGTGTTTAGAATTTAAACATATTTCTTAACACTTAGCTTGTACACACTTTTTTTCACATGTTTAGCCAAAAACATGTATAGCTCGTGCTTTTCTGTGATGTGTGTTTGAAAGCTAAAAACCATATGAACAGGTGTCAAAAACCTAAACACGTTTAGCTTTGTGACATGTACAGAGGATGGCTGTTTAGCATTTAAACGCATTCCTATATGCGTTTATTTTACGTGTGTTTAATTTGTTTACAGTAATAATAATAATAATAATAATAATAATAATAATAATAATAATAATGTGTGGACTTATATAGCGCACGTATCCACCAACTAAGTGGTGCTCAAGGCGCATTATATCATTACCCCTGCTCATAAGGCTCATAAGGCTCATAAATCATTCCTGAAACCATCTCAGCTCCCTGGGGAGTATACAGCTCAATTGCTGCCATTACAGCGCATATAGGGCTAATCAACCAACTCTGCCCTCACAGGTACCCATTTAACCCCTGGGTGGAGAGAAGCAATTATGGTTAAGTGTATTGCTCAAGGACACAAGTGTCACGTCCGGGATTCGAACCCACATTCTGCTGCTAACACCAGAACTTGAGTCCGGTAAGCTAGACCGGTCGGCCACGACACTCCACAGTGAAGGTGTCATTGGAAATCGTGCATTATTATTATTTCTTTCACAATATCTTAGCTTAAGTCATAATTATGACTTAGCTTAAGTCATAATTATGACTTATTGAAGTCATAATTATGACTTAGGTTAAGTCATAATTATGACTTAACATATAAGTCATAATTATGAGATATTAAGTCATAGTTATGATTTAACATATAAGTCATAATTATGAGATATTAAGTCATAATAATGACTTATTGAAGTCATAATTATGAATTAGCTTAAGTTATAATTATGACTTATTTAAGTCAAAATTATAACTTCAGCTGAGAATTTTTTATCTCCGCAATGCATGTGTCAAACCGTTGTTGTTCTATAGGCAAACTAAGTTATTATTATGACTTACGCTAAGCTATGATTATGAGATATTAAGTTAAAATTATGACTTAGTTTATGTCATAATTATGACTTATTGAAGTCATAATTATGAGTTAGCTTAAGTTATAATTATGACTTAATATATAAGTCATAATTATGATAGATTATGTCATAATTATGACTTATTTAGTCATAAGTATGACTTGCTTAAGTCATAATTATGACTTCAGCTGAGAATTTGTTTCACTATTTCCCTTTACCGATTCCGTGTGTATCTCCATAATGCAACTGTCAAACCGTCGTTGTTCTATAGGTAAGCTAAGATTATTATGACTTAAGCTAAGTCATAATTATGACTTACTGATGTCATAATTATGACTTAGCTTAAGTCATCATTATGACTTAGCTTAAGTCATAGTTATAACTTAACATATAAGTCATTATGACTTAACATATAAGTCATAATTATGAGATATTAAGTCATAATTATGACTTATTTAGGTTATAATTATGACTTAGCTTAAGTCATAATTATGACTTCAGCTGAGAATTTTTTTTCACTATTTCCCTTTAACGATTCCGTGTGTATCTCCGTAATGCAACTGTCAAACCGTCGTTGTTAAATAGGCAAACTAATTTATTATTATGACTAAAGCTAAGTCATAATTATGACTTATTGAAGTGATAATTATGACTTATTGAAGTGATAATTATGACTTATTGAAGTGATAATTATGACTTATTGGCTTAAGTCATAATTATGACTTATTTAAGTCATAATTATAACTTCAGCTGAGAATTTTTTATTTCCCTTTAACGCTTCCGTGTGTATCTCCGCAATGCATGTGTCAAACCGTCGTTGTTCTATAGGCAAACTAAGTTATTATTATGACTTACGCTAAGCTATGATGATGAGATATTAAGTTAAAATAATGACTTAGTTTGTCATAATTATGACTTAGCTTAAGTCATAATTATGACTTATTTAGTCATAATTATGACTTAGCTTAACTCATAATTATGACTTCAGCTGAGAATTTGTTTTTCACTATTTCCTTTTAACGATTCCGTGTGTATCTCCGTAATGCAACTGTCAAACCGTCGTTGTTCTATAGTCAAACTAAATTATTATCATGCCTTAAGCTAAATCATAATTATGACTTATTGAAGTCATAATTATGACTTATTGAAGTGATAATTATGACTTAGCTTAAGTCATAATTATGACTTAGATTAAGTCATAGTTATGACTTAACATGTAAGTCATAATTATGAGATATTAAGTCATAATTATGACTTATTTAAGTCATAATTATGACTTCAGCTGAGAATTTTGTTTCCCGTTAAGGCTTCCGTGTGTATCTCCGTAATGCATGTGTCAAACCGTCGTTGTTCTATAGTCAAACTAAGTTATTATTATGACTTACGTTAAGCCATGATGATGAGATATTAAGTTAAAATTGTGACATAGTTTATGTCATAATTATGACTTATTGAATTCATAATTATGACTTAGCTTAGGTCATAATTATGACTTACTGAAGTCATAATTATGACTTATTGAAGTCATAATTATGACTTATTGAAGTCATAATTATGACTTATTTAAGTCATAATTATGACTTAGCTTCAGTCATAATTATGACTTATTTAAGTCATAATTATGACTTCAGCTGAGAATTTTTTATTTCCCTTTAACGCTTCCGTGTGTATCTGCGCAATGCATGTGTCAAACCGTCTTTGTTCTTTCGGCAAACTAAGTTATTATTATGACTTACGCTAAGTCATGATGATGAGATATTAAGTTAAAATTATGACTTAGTTTCTGTCATAATTATGACTTATTGAAGTCATAATTATGACTTAGCTTAAGTCATAATTATGACGTAACATATAAGTCATAATTATGAGATATTAAGTCATAATTGTGACTTATTTAAGTTATAATTATGACTTAGCTTAAGTCATAATTATGACCAGCTGAGAATTTATTTCACTATTTCTCTTTAACGATTGCGTGTCTATCTCCGTAATGCAACTGTCAAACCGTAGTTGTTCTATAGTCAAACTAAGTTATTATTATGACTTAAGCTAAGTCATGACTTATTGAAGTCATAATTATGACTTATTTAAGTCATAATTATGACTTAGCTTAAGTCATACTTATGACTTAACATATAAGCCATAATTATGAGATATTAGGTCATAGTTATGACTTATTTAAGTCATAATTATGACTTAACATATAAGTCATAATTATGAGATATTAAGTCATAATTATGACTTATTTAAGTCATAATTAAGACTTATCTTAAGTAATAATTATGACTTATTTAAGACATAATTATGATTTAGCTTAAATCATAATTATGACTTATTGAAGTCATAATTATGAATTATTGAAGTCATAATTATGACTTAGCTTAAGTCATAATTATAACTTATTTAAGTCATTATTATGACTTAGCTTAAGTCATAATTATAACTTATTTAAGTCATTATTATGACTTAGCTTAAGTCATAATTATGACTTATTTAAGTCATAATGATGACTTAGCTTAAGTCATAATTATGACTTATTGAAGTCATAATTATGACTTATTGAAGTCATAATTATGACTTATTTAAAGTCATAATTATGACTTATTGAATTCATAATTATGACTTCAGCTGAGAATTTTCTATTTCCCTTTAACGCTTCCGTGTGTATCTCCGCAATGCATGTGTCAAACCGTCGTTGTTCTTTTGGCAAACTAAGTTATTATTATGACTTCAGCTAAGTCATGACGATGAGATATTAAGTTAAAATTATGACTTAGTTTATGTCATAATTATGACTTCTTTAAGTCATAATTATGATTTAACATATAAGTCATAATTATGAGATATTAAGTCATAATTATGACTTCAGATTATAATTTCTTTCACTATTTCCCTTTAACGATTCCGTGTGTATCTCCGTAATGCAAGTGTCAAACCGTCGTTGTTCAATAGGGAAAATAAGTTATTATTATGACTTCAGCTAAGTCATAATTATGACTTATTTAAGTAATAATTGTGACTTAGCTTAAGTCATAATTATGACTTATTTAAGTCATCATTATGACTTCAGCTGAGAATGTTTTATTTCCCTTAAACGCTTCCGTGTGTATCTCCGCAATTCATGTGTCAAACCGTCGTTGTTCTATAGGGAAACTAAGTTATTATTATGACTTACGCTAAGCCATGATCAGGAGATATTAAGTTAAAATTATGACTTAGTTTAAGTCATAATTATGACTTAACATATAAGTCATAATTATGAGATATTAAGTCATAATTATGACTTATTTAGTCATAATTATGACTTAGCTTAAGTCATAATTATGACTTCAGCTGAGAATTTTTTTCACTATTTCCCTTTAACGATTCCGTGTGTGTCTCCGTAATGCAACTGTCAAATCGTCGTTGTTCTATAGTCAAAAGAAGTTATTATTATGACTTAAGCTAAGTCATAATTATGACTTATTGAAGTCATAATTATGACTTATTGAAGTCATAATTATGACTTATTGAAGTCATAATTATGACTTATTTAAGTAATAATTATGACTTAATTAAGTCATAATTATGATTTAACATATAAGTCATAATTATGAGATATGAAGTCATAGTTATGACTTAACATATAAGTCATAATTATGAGATATTAAGTCATAATAATGACTTATTGAAGTCATAATTATGACTTAGCTTAAGTCATAATTATGACTTAGCTTAAGTCATAATTATGACTTATTTGAGTCATAATTATGACTTCAGCTGAGAATTTGTTGTTTCCCTTGAACGCTTCCGTATGTATCTCCGCAATGCATGTGTCAAAACGTCATTGCTCTATAGGCAAACTAAGTTATTATTATGACATACGCTAAGCCATGATGATGAGATATTAAGTTAAAATTATGACTTAGTTTATGTCATAATTATGACTTATTTAAGTCATAATTATGATTTAACATATAAGTCATAATTATGAGATATTAAGAAATAATTATGACTTATTTAAGTCATAATTATGACATAGCTAAAGTCATAATTATGGCTTCAGATTAGAATTTGTTTTCACTATTTCCCTTTAACGATTCCGTGTGTATCTCCGTAATGCAACTGTCAAACCGTCGTTGTTCAGTAGGTGAACTAAGTTATTATTATGACTTAAGCTAAGTCATAATTATGACTTATTGAAGTCATAATTATGACTTAGCTTAAGTCATAGTTATGAGTTAACATATAAGTCATAATTATGAGATATTAAGTCATAATTATGACTTTTTGAAGTCATACTTATGACTTATTGAAGTCATAATTATGAGTTAACATATAAGTCATAATTATGACTTAACATATAAGTCATAATTATAGGATATTAAGTAATAATTATGACTTATTTAAGTCGTAATTATGACTTATTGAAGTCATAATTATGACTTAGCGTAAGTCATAATTATGACTTACTGAAGTCATAATTATGACTTAGCTTAAGTCCTAATTATGACTTATTGAATTCATAATTATGACTTAGCTTAAGTCATAATTATGACTTAACATGTAAGTCATAATTATGAGATATTAAGTCATTGTTATGACTTATTGAAGTCATAATTATGACTTATTTAAGTCATAATTATGACTTCAGCTGAGAATTTTTTATTTCCCTTTAACGCTTCCGTGTGTATCTCCGCAATGCATGTGTCAAACAGTCGCTGTAGGCAAACTAAGTTATTATGACTTACGCTAAGCCATGGTGATGAGATATTAAGTTAAAATTATGACTTAGTTTATGTCATAATTATGACTTATTTAAGTCATAATTATGATTTAACATATAAGTCATAATTATGACTTAGCTTAAGTCATAATAATGACTTATTGAAGTCATGATTATGGCTTAGCTTAAGTCATAATTATGACTTATTTAATTCATAATTATGACTTCAGCTGAGAATTTTCTATTTCCTTTTAACGGTTTCGTGTGTATCTCCGCAATGCATGTGTCAAACCGTCGTTGTTCTATATTCAAACTAAGTTATTATTTTGACTTACGCTAAGCTATAATGATGAGATATTAAGTTAAAATTATGACTAAGTTCATGTCATAATTATAACTTATTTAAGTCATAATTATGACTTAACATATAAGTCATAATTATGACTTATATGTTAAGTCATAATTATGACTTATTGAAGTCATAATTATGACTTATTGAAGTCATAATTATGAGATATTAAGTCATAATTATGACTTATTTAAGTCATAATTATGACTTAGCTTAAGTCATAATTATGACTTATTTAAGTCATAATTATGACTTATTTAAGTCATAATTATGACTTATTGAAGTTATAATTATGACTTATTGAAGTCATAATTATGACTTATCTAAAACATAATTATGACCAGCTGAGACTTATTGAAGTCATAATTATGACTTAGCTTAAATTATACTTATGACTTAACATATAAGTCATAATTATGAGATATTAAGTCATAATTATGACTTATTGAAGTCATAATTATGACTTAACATTTAAGTCATAAATTATGAGATATTAAGTCATAATTATGACTTATTTGAGTCATAATTATGACTTCAGCTGAGATTTTTATATTTCCCTTTAACGCTTTTGTGTGTATCTCCGCAATGCATGTGTCAAACCGTCGTTGCTCTATAGGCAAACTAAGTTATTATTATGACTTACGCTAAGCCATGATGATGAGATATTAAATTAAAATTCTGACTTAGTTTATGTCATAATTATGACTTATTGAAGTCATAATTATGACTTAGCTTAAGTCATAATTATGAGTTAACATATAAGTCATGACTTAACGTAAAAGTCATAATTATGAGATATTAAGTCATAATTATGACTTATTTAAGTCATAATTATGACTTAGCTTAAGTCATAATTATGACTTATTTAATTTAGTCATACTTATGACTTATTGTAGTCAGAATTATGACTTATTGAAGTCATAATTATGACTTATTTAAGTCATAATTATGACTTAACATATAAGTCATAATTATGAGATATTAAGTCATAATTATGACTTATTGAATTCATAATTATGACTTATTTAAAACATAATTATGACCACGTGAGAATTTTATGTTTCCCTTTAACGCTTCCGTGTGTATCTCCGCAATGCATGTGTCAAAAGGTCGTTGTTCTATAGGCAAACTAAGTTATTATTATGACTTTCGATAAGCCATGATGATGAGATATTAAATTAAAATTATGTTCCCCTTTAACGCTTCCGTGTGTATCTCCGCAATGCATGTGTCAAACCGTCGTTGTTCTATAGGCAAACTAAGTTATTATTACGACTTACGCTATGCCATGTTGATGAGATATTAAATTTAAATTATGACTTAGTTTATGTCATAATTATGACTTATTGAAGTCATAATTATGACTTAGCTTCAGTCATAATTATGAGTTAACATATAAGTCATAATTATGACTTAACGTAAAAGTCATAATCATGAGATATTAAGTCATAATTATGACTTATTGAAGTCATAATTATGACTTATTGAAGTCATAATTATGACTTAGCTTAAGTCATACTTATGACTTAACATATAAGTCATAATTATGAGATATTAAGTCATAATTATGACTTATTGAAGTCATAATTATGACTTAGCTTAAGTCATTATTATGACTTATTGAAGTCATAATTATGACTTATTGAAGTCATAATTATGACTTATTGAAGTCATAATTATGACTTATTGAATTCATAATTATGAATTAGCTTAAGTCATAATTATGACTTATCTAAAACATAATTATGACCAGCTGAGAATTTTATATTTCCCTTTAACGCTTGCGTGTGTATCTCCGCAATGCATGTGTCAAACCGTCGTTGTTCTACAGGTAAACTAAGTTATTATTATGAGTTACGCTAATCCATGATAATGAGATATTAAGTTAAAATTATGACTTAGTTTATGTCATAATTATAGCGTATTTAAGTCATAATTATCACTTAACATATAAGTCATAATTATGAGATATTAAGTCATAATTATGACTTATTTAAGTCATAATTATGACTTAGCTTAAGTCACTTACGCTAAGCTATGATGATGAGATATTAAGTTAAAATTATGACTTAGTTTATGTCACAATTATGACTTATTGAAGTCATAATTATGATTTCACATATAAGTCTTAATCATGAGATATTAAGTCATAATTATGACTTATTTAAGTCATAATTATGACTTAGCTGAAGTCATAATAATGACTTATTGAAGTCATAATTATGACTTAGCTTAAGTCATAATAATGACTTATTGAAGTCATGATTATGGCTTAGCTTAAGTCATAATTATGACTTATTTAATTCATAATTATGACTTCAGCTGAGAATTTTATATATCCCTTTAACGCTTCCGTGTGTATCTCCGCAATGCATGTGTCAAACCGTAGTTGTTCTATAGGCAAACTAAGTTATTATTATGACTTACGCTAAGCTATAATGATGAGATATTAAGTTAAAATTATGAATAAGTTCATGTCATAATTATAACTTATTTAAGTCATAATTATGACTTAACATATAAGTCATAATTATGACTTATTGAAGTCATAATTATGACTTAGCTTAAGTCATAATTATGACTTATTTAATTTAGTCATACTTATGAGATATTGTAGTCATAATTATGACTTATTGAAGTCATAATTATGACTTATTGAAGTCATAATTATGACTTAACATTTAAGTCATAAATTATGAGATATTAAGTCATAATTATGACTTATTTGAGTCATAATTATGACTTCAGCTGAGAATTTTATATTTCCCTTTAACGCTTTTGTGTGTATCTCCGCAATGCATGTGTCAAACCGTCGTTGCTCTATAGGCAAACTAAGTTATTATTATGACTTACGCTAAGCCATGATGATGAGATATTAAATTAAAATTATGACTTAGTTTATGTCATAATTATGACTTATTGAAGTCATAATTATGACTTAGCTTATGTCATAATTATGACTTCAGCTGAGAATTTTTTTTCACTATTTCCCTTTAACGATTCCGTGTGTATCTCCCTAATGCAACTGTCAAACCGTCGGTGTTCTATAGTCAAACTAAATTATTATTATTATTTAAGCTAAGTCATGATTATGACTTATTGAAGTCATAATTATGACTTATTGAAGTCATAATTATGACTTATTAAAGTCATAATTATGACTTAGCTTAAGTCATAATTATGACTTATTTAAGTCATAATTATGACTTAACATATAAGTCATAATTATGAGATATTAAGTCATAATTATGACTTATTGAAGTCATAATTATGACTTAGCTTAAGTCATAATTATGACTTATTGAAGTCAGAATTATTACTTATTTAAGTCATTATTATGACTTATTTAAGTCATAATGATGACTTAGCTTAAGTCATAATTATGACTTATTTAAGTCATAATTATGACTTCAGCTGAGAATTTTGTTTCCCTCTATGGCTTCCGTGTGTATCTCCGTAATGCATATGTCAAACCGTCGTTGTTCTATAGTCAAACTAAGTTATTATTATGACTTACGCTAAGCCATGATGATGAGATATTAAGTTAAAATTATGACATAGTTTGTCATAATTATGACTTATTGAAGTCATAATGACTTAGCTTAAGTCATAATTATGAATTATTGAAATCATAATTATGACTTATTTAAGTCATTATTATGACTTATTTAAGTCATAATTATGACTTAACATATAAGTCATAATTATGAGATATTAAGTCATAATTATGACTTAGCTTAAGTCATAATTATGACTTATTGAAGTCAGAATTATTACTTATTTAAGTCATTATTATGACTTATTTAAGTCATAATGATGACTTAGCTTAAGTCATAATTATGACTTATTTAAGTCATAATTATGACTTCAGCTGAGAATTTTGTTTCCCTCTATGGCTTCCGTGTGTATCTCCGTAATGCATATGTCAAACCGTCGTTGTTCTATAGTCAAACTAAGTTATTATTATGACTTACGCTAAGCCATGATGATGAGATATTAAGTTAAAATTATGACATAGTTTGTCATAATTATGACTTATTGAAGTCATAATGACTTAGCTTAAGTCATAATTATGACTTATTTAAGTCATAATTATGACTTATCTTAAGTCATAATTATGACTTATTGAAGTCATAATTATGACTTATTTAAGTCATAATTATGACTTAGCTTAAGTCATAATTATGACTTCAGCTGAGAATTTTTTTTCACTATTTCCCTTTAACGATTCCGTGTGTATCTCCGTAATGCAACTGTCAAACCGTCGTTGTTCTATAGTCAAACTAAATTATTATTATTATTTAAGCTAAGTCATGATTATGACTTATTGAAGTCATAATTATGACTTATTGAAGTTCTAATTATGACTTAGCTTAAGTCATAATTATGACTTAGCTTAAGTCATAAGTATGACTTAAATAAGTCATAATTATGACTTAAACAAGTCATAATTATGACTTATTTAAGTCATACTTATGACTTAACATATAAGTCATAATTATGAGATATTAAGTCATAATTATGACTTATTGAAGTCATAATTATGAGATATTAAGTCATAATTATGAGTTATTGAAGTCATAATTATGACTTAGCTTAAGTCATAATTATGACTTAGCTTAAGTCATAATTATGACTTATTGAAGTCATAATTATGACTTAACATATAAGTCATAATTATGAGATATTAAGTCATAATTATGACTTATTGAAGTCATTATTATGACTTAGCTTAAGTCATAATGATGACTTAACATATAAGTCATAATTATGAGATATTAAGTCATAATTATGACTTATTTAAGTCATAATGATGACTTAGCTTAAGTCATAATTATGACTTCAGCTGAGAATTTTGTTTCCCTCTACGGCTTCCGTGTGTATCTCCGTAATGCATGTGTCAAACCGTCGTTGTTCTATAGTCAAACTAAATTATTATTATTATTTAAGCTAAGTCATGATTATGACTTATTGAAGTCATAATTATGACTTATTGAAGTCATAATTATGACTTATTGAAGTCATAATTATGACTTAGTTTAAGTCATAATTATGACTTATTGAAGTCATTATTATGACTTAGGTCTTAATTATGACTTAACATATAAGTCATAATTATGAGATATTAAGTCATTATTATTATTTAAGCCAAGTCATAATTATGACTTATTTAAGTCATAATTATGACTTATTGAAGTCATAATTATGACTTATTGAAGTCATAATCATGAATTAGCTTAAGTCATAATTATGACTTATCTGAAACATAATTATGACCAGCTGAGACTTCTTGAAGTCATAATTATGACTTAGCTTAAGTTATACTTATGACTTAACATATAAGTCATAATTATGAGATATTAAGTCACAATTATGACTTATTTATATCATAATTATGACTTAGCTTAGCTTAAGTCATAATTATGAGATATTAACTCATAATTATGACTTAATTAAGTCATAATTATGACTTCAGCTGAGAATTTTATATTTCCCTTTAACGCTTTTGTGTGTATCTCCGCAATGCATGTGTCAAACCGTCGTTGCTCTATAGGCAAACTAAGTTATTATTATGACTTACGCTAAGCCATGATGATGAGATATTAAATTAAAATTATGACTTAGTTTATGTCATAATTATGACTTATTGAAGTCATAATTATGACTTAATATTTAAGTCATAATTATGAGATATTAAGTCATAATTATGACTTATTTAAGTCATAATTATGACTTAGCTTAAGTCATAATTATGACTTCAGCTGAGAATTTTGTTTCACTATTTCCCTTTAACGATTCCGTGTGTATCTCCGTAATGCAACTGTCAAACCGTCGGTGTTCTATAGTCAAACTAAATTATTATTATTATTTAAGCTAAGTCATGATTATGACTTATTGAAGTCATAATTATGACTTATTGAAGTCATAATTATGACTTATTGAAGTCATAATTATGACTTAGTTTAAGTCATAATTATGACTTATTGAAGTCATTATTATGACTTAGCTTAAGTCTTAATTATGACTTAACATATAAGTCATAATTATGAGATATTAAGTCATTATTATTATTTAAGCTAAGTCATAATTATGACTTATTGAAGTCATAATTATGACTTATTGAAGTCATAATTATGACTTATTGAAGTCATAATCATGAATTAGCTTAAGTCATAATTATGACTTATCTGAAACATAATTATGACCAGCTGAGACTTCTTGAAGTCATAATTATGACTTAGCTTAAGTTATACTTATGACTTAACATATAAGTCATAATTATGAGATATTAAGTCATAATTATGACTTATTGAAGTCATAATTATGACTTAACATTTAAGTCATAAATTATGAGATATTAAGTCATAATTATGACTTATTTGAGTCATAATTATGACTTCAGCTGAGAATTTTATATTTCCCTTTAACGCTTTTGTGTGTATCTCCGCAATGCATGTGTCAAACCGTCGTTGCTCTATAGGGAAACTAAGTTATTACTATGACTTACGCTAAGCCATGATGATGAGATATTAAATTAAAATTATGACTTAGTTTATGTCATAATTATGACTTATTGAAGTCATAATTATGACTTAATATTTAAGTCATAATTATGAGATATTAAGTCATAATTATGACTTATTTAAGTCATAATTATGACTTAGCTTAAGTCATAATTATGACTTCAGCTGAGAATTTTGTTTCACTATTTCCCTTTAACGATTCCGTGTGTATCTCCGTAATGCAACTGTCAAACCGTCGGTGTTCTATAGTCAAACTAAATTATTATTATTATTTAAGCTAAGTCATGATTATGACTTATTGAAGTCATAATTATGACTTATTGAAGTTCTAATTATGACTTAGCTTAAGTCATAATTATGACTTAGCTTAAGTCATAAGTATGACTTAAATAAGTCATAATTATGACTTAAACAAGTCATAATTATGACTTATTTAAGTCATACTTATGACTTAACATATAAGTCATAATTATGAGATATTAAGTCATAATTATGACTTATTGAAGTCATAATTATGAGATATTAAGTCATAATTATGAGTTATTGAAGTCATAATTATGACTTAGCTTAAGTCATAATTATGACTTAGCTTAAGTCATAATTATGACTTATTGAAGTCATAATTATGACTTAACATATAAGTCATAATTATGAGATATTAAGTCATAATTATGACTTATTGAAGTCATTATTATGACTTAGCTTAAGTCATAATGATGACTTAACATATAAGTCATAATTATGAGATATTAAGTCATAATTATGACTTATTTAAGTCATAATGATGACTTAGCTTAAGTCATAATTATGACTTCAGCTGAGAATTTTGTTTCCCTCTACGGCTTCCGTGTGTATCTCCGTAATGCATGTGTCAAACCGTCGTTGTTCTATAGTCAAACTAAATTATTATTATTATTTAAGCTAAGTCATGATTATGACTTATTGAAGTCATAATTATGACTTATTGAAGTCATAATTATGACTTATTGAAGTCATAATTATGACTTAGTTTAAGTCATAATTATGACTTATTGAAGTCATTATTATGACTTAGCTTAAGTCTTAATTATGACTTAACATATAAGTCATAATTATGAGATATTAAGTCATTATTATTATTTAAGCTAAGTCATGATTATGACTTATTGATGTCATAATTATGACTTATTGAAGTCATAATTATGACTTATTGAAGTCATAATCATGAATTAGCTTAAGTCATAATTATGACTTATCTGAAACATAATTATGACCAGCTGAGACTTCTTGAAGTCATAATTATGACTTAGCTTAAGTTATACTTATGACTTAACATATAAGTCATAATTATGAGATATTAAGTCATAATTATGACTTATTGAAGTCATAATTATGACTTAACATTTAAGTCATAAATTATGAGATATTAAGTCATAATTATGACTTATTTGAGTCATAATTATGACTTCAGCTGAGAATTTTATATTTCCCTTTAACGCTTTTGTGTGTATCTCCGCAATGCATGTGTCAAACCGTCGTTGCTCTATAGGCAAACTAAGTTATTATTATGACTTACGCTAAGCCATGATGATGAGATATTAAATTAAAATTATGACTTAGTTTATGTCATAATTATGACTTATTGAAGTCATAATTATGACTTAATATTTAAGTCATAATTATGAGATATTAAGTCATAATTATGACTTATTTAAGTCATAATTATGACTTAGCTTAAGTCATAATTATGACTTCAGCTGAGAATTTTGTTTCACTATTTCCCTTTAACGATTCCGTGTGTATCTCCGTAATGCAACTGTCAAACCGTCGGTGTTCTATAGTCAAACTAAATTATTATTATTATTTAAGCTAAGTCATGATTATGACTTATTGAAGTCATAATTATGACTTATTGAAGTCATAATTATGACTTATTAAAGTCATAATTATGACTTAGCTTAAGTCATAATTATGACTTATTTAAGTCAAACTTATGACTTAACATATAAGTCATAATTATGAGATATTAAGTCATAATTATGACTTATTGAAGTCATAATTATGACTTAGCTTAAGTCATAATTATGACTTATTGAAGTCATAATTATGACTTAACATATAAGTCATAATTATGAGATATTAAGTCATAATTATGACTTAGCTTAAGTCATAATTATGACTTATTGAAGTCAGAATTATTACTTATTTAAGTCATTATTATGACTTATTTAAGTCATAATGATGACTTAGCTTAAGTCATAATTATGACTTATTTAAGTCATAATTATGACTTCAGCTGAGAATTTTGTTTCCCTCTATGGCTTCCGTGTGTATCTCCGTAATGCATATGTCAAACCGTCGTTGTTCTATAGTCAAACTAAGTTATTATTATGACTTACGCTAAGCCATGATGATGAGATATTAAGTTAAAATTATGACATAGTTTGTCATAATTATGACTTATTGAAGTCATAATGACTTAGCTTAAGTCATAATTATGAATTATTGAAATCATAATTATGACTTATTTAAGTCATTATTATGACTTATTTAAGTGATAATTATGACTTAACATATAAGTCATAATTATGAGATATTAAGTCATAATTATGACTTATTTAAGTCATAATTATGACTTAGCTTAAGTCATAATTATGACTTATTTAAGTCATAATTATGACTTATCTTAAGTCATAATTATGACTTATTGAAGTCATAATTATGCCTTAGCTTAAGTCATAATTATGACTTATTGAAGTCATAATTATGACTTATTTAAGTCATAATTATGACTTCAGCTGAGAATTTTTTTTCACTATTTCCCTTTAACGATTCCGTGTGTATCTCCGTAATGCAACTGTCAAACCGTCGTTGTTCTATAGTCAAACTAAATTATTATTATTATTTAAGCTAAGTCATGATTATGACTTATTGAAGTCATAATTATGACTTATTGAAGTTCTAATTATGACTTAGCTTAAGTCATAATTATGACTTAGCTTAAGTCATAAGTATGACTTAAATAAGTCATAATTATGACTTAAACAAGTTATAATTATGACTTATTTAAGTCATACTTATGACTTAACATATAAGTCATAATTATGAGATATTAAGTCATAATTATGACTTATTGAAGTCATAATTATGAGATATTAAGTCATAATTATGAGTTATTGAAGTCATAATTATGACTTAGTTTAAGTCATAATTATGACTTATTGAAGTCATTATTATGACTTAGCTTAAGTCTTAATTATGACTTAACATATAAGTCATAATTATGAGATATTAAGTCATTATTATTATTTAAGCTAAGTCATGATTATGACTTATTGAAGTCATAATTATGACTTATTGAAGTCATAATTATGACTTAGCTTAAGTCATAATTATGACTTAGCTTAAGTCATAATTATGACTTATTTAAGTCATAATTATGACTTATTTAAGTCATACTTATGGCTTAACATATAAGTCATAATTATGAGATATTAAGTCATAATTATGAGTTATTGAAGTCATAATTATGACTTAGCTTAAGTCATAATTATGACTTATTGAAGTCATAATTATGACTTAACATATAAGTCATAATTATGAGATATTAAGTCATAATTATGACTGATTTAATTCATAATTATGACTTATTTAAGTCATAATTATGACTTAGGTTAAGTCATAATTATGACTTATTGAAGTCAGAATTATGACTTAGCTTAAGTCATAATTATGACTTATTGAAGTCAGAATTATTACTTATTTAAGTCATTATTATGACTTAGCTTAAGTCATAATGATGACTTAACATATAAGTCATAATTATAAGACATTAAGTCATAATTATGACTAATTGAAGTCATAATTATGACTTAACATATAAGTCATAATTATGACTTTACATATAAGTCATAATTATGACTTATTGAAGTAATAATTATGACTTAGCTTAAGTCATAATTATGACTTATTTAAGTCATAATTATAACTTATTTATGTCATACTTATGGCTTAACATATAAGTCATAATTATGAGATATTAAGTCATAATTATGAGTTATTGAAGTCATAATTATGACTTAACATATAAGTCATAATTATGAGATATTAAGTCATAATTATGACTGATTTAATTCATAATTATGACTTATTGAAGTCAGAATTATGACTTAGCTTAAGTCATAATTATGACTTAACATATAAGTCATAATTATAAGATATTAAGTCATAATTATGACTTATTGAAGTCATAATTATGACTTAGCTTAAGTCATAATTATGACTTAGCTTAAGTCATAATTATGACTTAGCTTAAGTCATAGTTATGACTTCAGCTGATAATTTGTTTTCACTATTTCCCTTTAAAGATTCCGTGTGTATCTCCGTAATGCAACTGTCAAACCGTCGTTCTATAGGCAAGCTAAGATTATTATGACTTAAGCTAAGTCATAATTATGACTTATTGAAGTCATAATTATGACTTATTGAAGTCATAATTATGACTTAGCTTAAGTCATAATTATGACTTATTTAAGTCATAATTATAACTTATTTATGTCATACTTATGGCTTAACATATAAGTCATAATTATGAGATATTAAGTCATAATTATGAGTTATTGAAGTCATAATTATGACTTAACATATAAGTCATAATTATGAGATATTAAGTCATAATTATGACTGATTTAATTCATAATTATGACTTATTGAAGTCAGAATTATGACTTAGCTTAAGTCATAATTATGACTTAACATATAAGTCATAATTATAAGATATTAAGTCATAATTATGACTTATTGAAGTCATAATTATGACTTAGCTTAAGTCATAATTATGACTTAGCTTAAGTCATAGTTATGACTTCAGCTGATAATTTGTTTTCACTATTTCCCTTTAAAGATTCCGTGTGTATCTCCGTAATGCAACTGTCAAACCGTCGTTCTATAGGCAAGCTAAGATTATTATGACTTAAGCTAAGTCATAATTATGACTTATTGAAGTCATAATTATGACTTCTTTAAGTCTTAATTATGACTTATTGAAGTCATAATTACGACTTAGCTTCTTCTTCTTCTTCTAGGCGTCGTCCATCCACTGTAGGATGTAGCCCTCTGTCAGACCATTCCAGGTTGCTCTTTCTTTTGCCGTCCTTGTCCAAGTCCCCCCAACTAACTTTATTATATCATCTCTCCATCTTTGTTTGGGTCTGCCCCTGGATCTCTTTCCTGTTCTTGGTTGCCATTCCGTGGTTCTTATGGTCCATCTGTTGTCTGTCATTCTTGCTATGTGTCCCGCCCACTTCCATTTCATTGTGTTTACGTATTTAGCCATGTCTTTGACTTTAGTTTTATCTCGTATTGATTGGTTGGGTATCCGGTCCCTTAGTGTTACTCCTATCATCTTTCTTTCCATTGCTCTCTGGGTGGTCGACAGTTTATTGTATATTTCCTTGGTGATTGACCAGGTTTGGCATCCGTATGTTATCGTTGGGAGTATGCATTGGTCGAAAACTCTTCTCTTCAACGATATTGGTAGTTGTCTGTCGCAGAAGATTTCTTTGTATCTTCCGAACAGACACCATCCTGTTTTTATTCTTGTCAGCACTTCTTCTTTAGTTGTGTCTTGTAGTTTTAATGTTTGCCCAAGGTACTTGTACTCCTGTACCTTTTCTATTATTTCATTTTCGATTTTGACATCGGCTCGGGAATTAATGTTTGTGATATATTTTGTCTTTCCTTTGTGCATTTTAGTCCGAATCGGCTGCATTCTTTGTAGACCTTGTTTAGTTGTCTTTCCCAGGCTTTCGATAGAATCTGTGAAAATTGCTACATCATCAGCGAATCTGAGGTTTGATAGTGTCTCTCCATCAATGTTAATTCCTTCCTCTTCCATCTCTGCATTCTTGAAGACTTCTTCGAGAACTGCATTGAAGAGTTTGGGGGACAGTGGGTCACCCTGTCGAACACCTCTGCATATCTTGATCTCGGGTGATATTTCCTTGTCTAGGTGAATTTTAGCTGTGGCATCTGTATATATGTCTTCAAGGATGTTAATGTAGGTTTCATTTATACCTATATTTCGTAGTGATCCAAACATTGCCGGGTGCTCTATGGAGTCGAATGCCTTTTCAAAGTCCACAAAGCCGATGCATAGTGGTAGGTTGTATTCATTTGTCTTTTATATGATCTGGTTTATAGCTTGCATGTGGTCCGTTGTTGAGTATCCTGAATCCTGCTTGTTCTCTTGTCTGGTTTTCATCCAGGGTCCTTTCTATTCTGTTGTGTAATACTCTTGTGAATATTTTGTACTGGTGCGAAAGGAGACTTATTGGTCTGTAGTTCTTTACTTCACTTTTGTCTCCTTTTTTAAAGAGTATGATGATTTTAGCTTCCTTCCAATCTTTTGGTATCTTCTTTATACTCAGGATGACATTGAATAAGGTGACCATTTCTTGGATGACAGCTTCACCACCTAGTATCATTATATCAATTGTTATTTGATCAATGCCTGGTGCTTTATTTCTTTTCATTTGATTTATTGCTGTTTGGACTTCTGATTGTAGAATTGGTGGCACATCTAATTCATCTGGGCTTGATCTGTTTGTATCTTCTCCCGTCTCTATTTTTGAGCCGTACAGATCTTTGTAGAAGTCAGCAGATATTTCCAGTATTTCTGTTCTATCTGCTGTTTTCTCTCCATTTGGTTTTTTCATTGAGCTGATTTTGGGTTTGTTGCTGTTCTTCTCGATTTGTTTTGGACCTCTTCCCTTTTTGATGATCGATTCTATCTTTTCTGTCCTTCTTCTTCTCTGTCTTTGTCTCCTTTTCTTTTTGACGAGCTTGCTCACTTCACAGAGCTCAATCTTCTCGTGTTGTGATAATGTATCCTTATTTCTCAAGAGCTTTCTTCTCTTGTCGAGTGTGTGGATTTCTATGTCTTCCTGTGTTGGAGTCCGTTTTCCTTGGAGTCCGTTTTGACTTAGCTTAAGTCATAATTATGACTTAGCTTAAGTCATAATTATGACTTATTTAAGTCATTATTATGACTTAGCTTAAGTCATAATTATGACTTAACATATAAGTCATAATTATGACTTCAGCTGAGATTTCTTTTCACTAATTCCCTATTAACGATTCCGTCTGTATCTCCGTAATAATAATAATAATGTGTGGATTTATATAGCGCACGTATCCACCAACTAAGTGGTGCTCAAGGCGCATTATATTATTATCCCTGCTCATAAGGCTCATAAGGCTCATAAATCATTCCTGAAACCATCTCAGCTCCCTGGGGAGTATACAGCTCAATTGCTGCCATTTCTAGCGCATATAGAGCAAACCAACTCTGCCTTCACAGGTACCCATTTAACCCCTGGGTGGAGAGAAGCAATTATGATTAAGTGTCTTGCTCAAGGACACAAGTGTCACGGCCGTGATTCGAACCCACATTCTGTTGCTAACACCAGAACTTGAATCCGGTAAGCTAGACCGCTCGCAATGTAACTGTCAAACCATCGTTGTTCTCTAGGCAAGCTAAGATTATTATGACTTAAGCTAAGTCATAATTATGACTTATTGAAGTCATAATTATGACTTAGCTTAAGTCATAATTATGACTTAACATATAAGTTATAATTATGAGATATTAAGTCATACCTATGACTTAACATATAAGTCATAATTATGACATATTAAGTCATAATTATGACTTAGCTTAAGTCTTAATTATGACTTCAGCTGAGATTTTTTTCACTATTTCCCTTTAACGATTCCGTGTGTATCTCCGTAATGCAACTGTCAAACCGTCGTTGTTCTATAGGCAACTGTCTATAGGCAAGCTAAGATTATTATGACTTAAGCTAAGTCCTAATTATGACTTATTGAAGTCATAATTATGACTTAGCTTAAGTCATAATTATGACTTATTTAAGTCATAATTATGACTTAACATATAAGTCATAATTATGAGATATTAAGTCTTAATTATGACTTATTTAAGTCATAATGATGACTTATCTTAAGTCATAATTATGACTTATTGAAGGCATAATTATGACTTAGCTTAAGTCATAATTATGACTTATTGAAGTCATAATTATGACTTATATAAGTCATTATTATGACTTAGCTTAAGTCATAATTATGACTGAACATATAAGTCATAATTATGAGATATTAAGTCATAATTATGACTTATTTAAGTCATAATGATGACTTAGCTTAAGTCATAATTATGACTTATTTAAGTCATAATTATGACTTCAGCTGAGAATTTTGTTTCCCTTTATGGCTTCCGTGTGTATCTCCGTAATGCATGTGTCAAACCGTCGTTGTTCTAATTATCACTTAGCTTAAGTCATAATTATGACCTATTTAGTCATAATTAGGACTTAACATATAAGTCATAATTATGAGATATTAAGTCATAATTATGACTTAGCTTAAGTCATAATTATGAATTATTAAAGTGAGAATTATGACTTAGCTTAAGTCATAATTATGACTTATTGAAGTCAGAATTATAACTTATTTAAGTCATTATTATGACTTAGCTTAAGTCATAATGATGACTTAACATATAAGTCATAATTATAAGACATTAAGTCATAATTATGACTTATTGAAGTCATAATTATGACTTAACATATAAGTCATAATTATGAGATACTAAGTCATAATTATGACTTAGCTTAAGTCATAATTATGACTTATTGAAGTCAGAATTATGACTTAGCTTAAGTCATAATTATGACTTATTGAAGTCACAATTATTACTTATTTAAGTCATTATTATGACTTAGCTTAAGTCATAATGATGACTTAACATATAAGTCATAATTATAAGACATTAAGTCATAATTATGACTTATTGAAGTCATAATTATGACTTAACATATAAGTCATAATTATGACTTTACATATAAGTCATAATTATGACTTATTGAAGTCATAATTATGACTTAGCTTAAGTCATAATTATGACTTAGCTTAAGTCATAATTATGACTTTGCTTAAGTCATAATTATGACTTATTTAAGTCATAATTATAACTTATTCATGTCATACTTATGGCTTAACATATAAGTCATAATTATGAGATATTAAGTCATAATTATGAGTTATTGAAGTCATAATTATGACTTAACATATAAGTCATAATTATGACTTATTTAAGTCATAATTATGACTTAGCTTAAGTCATAATTATGACTTATTGAAGTCATAATTATGACTTAGCCTAAGTCATAATTATGACTTAGCTTAAGTCATAATTATGACTTAGCTTAAGTCATAATTATGACTTATTTAAGTTATAATTATGACTTAGCTTAAGTCATAGTTATGACTTCAGCTGATAATTTGTTTTCACTATTTCCCTTTAAAGATTCCGTGTGTATCTCCGTAATGCAACTGTCAAACCGTCGTTCTATAGGCAAGCTAAGATTATTATGACTTAAGCTAAGTCATAATTATGACTTATTGAAGTCATAATTATGACTTCTTTAAGTCTTAATTATGACTTATTGAAGTCATAATTATGACTTATTGAAGTCATAATTATGACTTAGCTTAAGTCATAATTATGACTTAGCTTAAGTCATATGACTTATTTAAGTAATAATTATGACTTAGCTGAAGTCATAATTATGACTTATTTAAGTCATACTTATGACTTAACATATAAGTCATAATTATGAGATATTAAGTCATAATTATGACTTAAATATGTCATAATTATGACTTATTTAAGTCATACTTATGACTTAACATATAAGTCATAATTATGAGATATTAAGTCATAATTATGACTTATTTAAGTCATAATTATGACTCCAGCTGAGAATTTTGTTTCCCTCTATGGCTTCCGTGTGTATCTCCGTAATGCATGTGTCAAACCATCGTTGTTCTATAGTCAAACTAAGTTATTATTATGACTTATGCCAAGCCATGATGATGAGATATAAAGTTAAAATTATGACATAGTTTATGTCATAATTATGACTTATTGAAGTCATAATGACTTAGTTTAAGTCATAATTATGACTTAGCTTAAGTCATAATTATGACTTATTGAAATCATAATTATGACTTATTTAAGTCATTATTATGACTTATTTAAGTCATAATTATGATTTAACATATAAGTCATAATTATGAGATATTAAGTCATAATTATGACTTAGTTTAAGTCATAATTATGACTTATTGAAGTCAGAATTATGACTTAGCTTAAGTCATAATTATGACTTATTGAAGTCAGAATTATTACTTGATCTAAGTCATTATTATGACTTAGCTTAAGTCATCATGATGACTTAACATATAAGTCATAATTATAAGACATTAAGTCATAATTATGACTAATTGAAGTCATAATTATGACTTAACATATAAGTCATAATTATGACTTTACATATAAGTCATAATTATGACTTATTGAAGTCATAATTATGACTTAGCTTAAGTCATAATTATGAATTAGCTTAAGTCATAATTATGACTTAGCTTAAGTCATAATTATGACTTATTTAAGTCATAATTATAACCTATTCATGTCATACTTATGGCTTAACATATAAGTCATAATTATGAGATATTAAGTCATAATTATGAGTTATTGAAGTCATAATTATGACTTAACATATAAGTCATAATTATGAGATATTAAGTCATAATTATGACTGATTTAATTCATAATTATGACTTATTTAAGTCATAATTATGACTTAGCTTAAGTCATAATTATGACTTAGCTTAAGTCATAATTATGACTTATTTAAGTCATTATTATGACTTATTTAAGTCATAATTATGACTTAACATATAAGTCATAATTATGAGATATTAAGTCATAATTATGACTTAGTTTAAGTCATAATTATGACTTAGCTTAAGTCATAATTATGACTTATTGAAATCATAATTATGACTTTTAAGTCATTATTATGACTTAGCTTAAGTCATAATTATGACTTCAGCTGAGAATTTTTTTTCACTATTTCCCTTTAACGATTCTGTGTGTATCTCCGTAATGCAACTGTCAAACCGTCGTTGTTCTATAGTCAAACTAAATTATTATTATTATTTAAGCTAAGTCATGATTATGACTTATTGAAGTCATAATTATGACTTATTGAAGTCAGAAGTATTACTTATTGAAGTCATTATTATGACTTAGCTTAAGTCATAATAATGATTTAACATATAAGTCATAATTATGAGATATTAAGTCATAATAATGACTTATTGAAGTCATAATTATGACTTAGCTTAAGTTATAATTATGAGATATTAAGTCATAATTATGACTTAAATAAGTCATAATTATGACTTATTTAAGTCATAATTATGACTTATTTAAGTCATACTTATGGCTTAACATATAAGTCATAATTATGAGATATTAAGTCATAATTATGACTGATTTAATTCATAATTATGACTTATTGAAGTCATAATTATGACTTATTGAAGTCATAATTATGACTTAACATATAAGTCATAATTATGAGATATTAAGTCATAATTATCACTGATTTAATTCATAATTATGACTTATTTAAGTCATAATTATGACTTAGCTTAAGTCATAATTATAACTTATTGAAGTCAGAATTATTACTTATTTAAGTCATTATTATGACTTAGCTTAAGTCATAATTATGACTTAACATATAAGTCATAATTATGAGATATTAAGTCATAATTATCACTTATTTAATTCATAATTATGAGATATTAAGTCATAATTGTGACTTATTGAAGTCATAATTATCACTTAGCTTAAGTCATAATTATGAGATATTAAGTCATAATAATGACTTATTGAAGTCATAATTATGACTTAGCTTAAGTTATAATTATGAGATATTAAGTCATAATTATGACTTATTTAAGTCATAATGATGACTTAGCTTAAGTCATAATTATGACTTATTTAAGTCATAATTATGACTTCAGCTGAGAATTTTGTTTCCCTTTAACGCTTCCGTGTGTATCTCCGCAATGCATGTGTCAAACCGTCGTTGTTTTATAGGCAAACTAAGTTATTATTATGACTTGCGCTAAGCAATGATGATGAGATATTAAGTTAAAATTATGACTTAGTTTATGTCATAATTATGACTTATTGAAGTCATAATTATGACTTATTTAAGTCATTATTATGACTTGGCTTAAGTCATAATTATGACTTAATATATAAGTCATAATTATGAGATATTAAGTCATAATTATGATTTATTTAAGTCATAATTATGACTTAGCTTAAGTCATAATTATGACTTGTTTAGTCATAATTATGACTTAGCCTAAGTCATAATTATGACTTCAGCTGAGAATTTTTTTTCACTATTTCCCTTTAACGATTCCGTGTGTATCTCCGTAATGCAACTGTCAAACCGTCGTTGTTCTATAGTCAAACTAAGTTATTATTATGACTTACGGTAAGCCATGATGAGATATTAAGTTAAAATTATGACATAGTTTATGTCATAATTATGACTTATTGAAGTCATAATTATGACTTAGCTTAAGTAATAATTATGACTTAGCTTAAGTCATAATTATGACGTAACATATAAGTCATAATTATGAGATATTAAGTCATAATTATGACTTAGCTTAAGTCATAATTATGACTTATTGAAGTCATAATTAGGACTGAGCTCAAGTCATAATTATGACTTATTTAAGTCATAATTATGACTTATTTAAGTCATACTTATGAGTTAACATATAAGTCATAATTATGAGATATTAAATCATAATTATGACTTATTGAAGTCATAATTATGACTTAGCTTAAGTCATAATTATGACTTATTGAAGTCATAATTATGACTTAGCTTAAGTCATAATTATGACTTAACATATAAGTCATAATTATGAGATATTAAGTCATAATTATGACTTATTTAAGTCATAATGATGACTTAGCTTAAGTCATAATTATGACTTCAGCTGAGAATTTTGTTTCCCTTTAATGCTTCCGTGTGCATCTCCGCAATGCATGTGTCAAACCGTCGTTGTTTTATAGGCAAACTAAGTTATTATTATGACTTACGCTAAGCTATGATGATGAGATATTAAGTTAAAATTATGACTTAGTTTATGTCATATTTATGACTTATTGAAGTCATAATTATGACTTAGCTTAATTATGACTTAGCTTAAGTCATAATTATGACTTATTGAAGTCATAATTATGACTTAGCTTAAGTCATAATTATGACTTATTGAAGTCATAATTATGACTTATTTAATTCATTATTATGACTTAGCTTAAGTCATAATTATGACTTAGCTTAAGTCATAATTATGAGATATTAAGTCATATTTATGACTTATTGAAGTCATAATTATGACTTAGCTTAAGTCATAATTATGACTTAACATATAAGTCATAATTATAAGATATTAAGTCATAATGATGACTTATTTAAGTCATAATGATGACTTAGCTTAAGTCATAATTATGACTTATTTAAGTCATAATTATGACTTCAGCTGAGAATTTTGTTTCCCTTTATGGCTTCCGTGTGTATCTCCGTAATGCATGTGTCAAACCGTCGTTGTTCTATAGGCAAACTAAGTTATTATTATGACTTACGCTAAGCTATGATGATGAGATACTAAGTTAAAATTATGACTTAGTTTATGTCATAATTATGACTTATTGAAGTCATAATTATGACTGAGTTTAAGTCATAATTATGACTTAACATATACGTCATAATTATGAGATATTAAGTCATAATTATGACTTATTTAGTCATAATTATGACTTAGCTTAAGTCATAATTATGACTTATTGAAGTCATAATTATAACTTATTGAAGTCATAATTATGACTTATTGAAGTCATAATTATGACTTAGCTTAAGTCATAATTATGACTTAGCTTAAGTCATAATTATGACTTATTTAAGTCATAATTATGACTTAGCTTATGTCATAATTATGACTTAGCTTAAGTCATAATTATGACTTATTTAAGTCATTTTTATGACTTAGCTTAAGTCATAATTATGACTTAACATATAAGTCATAATTATAAGATATTAAGTCATAATGATGACTTATTTAAGTCATAATGATGACTTAGCTTAAGTCATAATTATGACTTATTTAAGTCATAATTATGACTTCAGCTGAGAATTTTGTTTCCCTTTATGGCTTCCGTGTGTATCTCCGTAATGCATGTGTCAAACCGTCGTTGTTCTATAGGCAAACTAAGTTATTATTATGACTTACGCTAAGCTATGATGATGAGATACTAAGTTAAAATTATGACTTAGTTTATGTCATAATTATGACTTATTGAAGTCATAATTATGACTGAGTTTAAGTCATAATTATGACTTAACATATACGTCATAATTATGAGATATTAAGTCATAATTATGACTTATTTAGTCATAATTATGACTTAGCTTAAGTCATAATTATGACTTATTGAAGTCATAATTATAACTTATTGAAGTCATAATTATGACTTATTGAAGTCATAATTATGACTTAGCTTAAGTCATAATTATGACTTAGCTTAAGTCATAATTATGACTTAGCTTAAGTCATAATTATGACTTATTTAAGTCATAATTATGACTTATCTTAAGTCATAATTATGACTTATTGAAGTCATAATAATGACTTAGCTTAAGTCATAATTATGACTTATTGAAGTCATAATTATGACTTATTTAAGTCATTATTATGACTTAGCTTAAGTCATAATTATGACTTAACACATAAGTCATAATTATGAGATATTAAGTCATAATTATGATTTATTTAGTCATAATTATGACTTAGCTTAAGTCATAATTATGACTTAAGCTGAGAATTTTTTGGCACTATTCCCTTTAACGATTCCGTGTGTATCGCCGTAATGCAACTGTCAAACCGTCGTTGTTCTATAGTCAAACTAAATTATTATTATTACTTAAGCTAAGTCATGATTATGACTTATTGAAGTCATAATTATGACTTATTAAGTCATAATTATGACTTATTGAAGTCATAATTATGACTTATTTAATTCATTATTATGACTTATTTAAGTCATAATTATGACTTAGCTTAAGTCATAATTATGACTTATTGAAGTCATAATTATGACTTAGCTTAAGTCATAATTATGACTTAATATCTCATAATTATGACTTATTTAAGTCATTATGACTTAGCTTAAGTCATAATTATGACTTAACATATGTCATAATTATGAGTTATTAAGTCATAATTATGACTTATTGAAGTCATAATTATGACTTTTCTTATGTCATAATTATGACTTAGCTTAAGTCATAATGATGACTTATTTAAGTCATAATGATGACTTAGCTTAAGTCATAATTATGACTTATTTAACTCATAATTATGACTTCAGCTGAGAATTTTGTTTCCCTTTATGGCTTCCGTGTGTATCTCCGTAATGCATGTGTCAAACCGTCGTTGTTCTATAGTCAAACTAAGTTATTATTATGACTTACGCTAAGCCATGATGAGATATTAAGTTAAAATTATGACATAGTTTATGTCATAATTATGACTTATTGAAGTCATAATTATGAGATATTAAGTCATAATTAGGACTTATTTAAGTTATAATTATGATTTCAGCTGAGAATTTTTTTCACTATTTCCCTTTAACGCTTCCGTGTGTATCTCCGCAATGCATGTGTCAAACCGTCGTTGTTCTATAGGCAAACTAAGTTATTATTATGACTTACGCTAAGCTATGATGATGAGATATTAAGTTAAAATTATGACTTAGTTTATGTCATAATTATGACTTAGCTTAAGTCATAATTATGACTTATTGAAGTCATAATTATGACTTATTGAAGTCATAATTATGACTTACGCTAAGTCATAATTATGACTTATTGAACTTATAATAATGACTTAGCTTCAGTCATAATTATGACTTATTTAAGTAATAATTATGACTTCAGCTGAGAATTTTTTATTTCCCTTTAACGCTTCCCTGTGTATCTGCGCAATGCATGTGTCAAACCGTCGTTGTTCTTTCGGCAAACTAAGTTATTATTATGAATGATGAGCCATGATGATGAGATATTAAGTCATAATTATGACTTCAGATTATAATTTTTTTTTCACTATTTCCCTTTAATGATTCCGTGTGTATCTCCGTAATGCAACTGTCAAACCGTCGTCGTTCTATAGTCAAACTAAATTATTATTATGACTTAAGCTACGTCATAATTATGACTTATTGAAGTCATAATTATGACTTATTGAAGTCATAATTTTGACTTATTGAAGTCATAATTTTGACTTATTGAAGTCATAATTATGACTTAGCTTAAGTCATAATTATGACTTCAGATTAACATTTTTTTCACTATTTCAATTTAGTGATTCCGTGTGTATCTCCGTAATGCAACTGTCAAACCGTCGTTGTTCAACAGGCAAACTAAGTTATTATTATGACTTAAGCTAAGTCATAATTATGACTTATTTAAGTCATAATTATGACTTCAGCTGAAATTTTTTCATTTCCCTTTAACGCTTCCGTGTGTATCTGCGCAATGCATTTGTCAAACCGTCGTTCTTTCGGCAAACTAAGATATTGTTATGACTTACGCTAAGCCATGATGATGAGATATTAAGTTAAAATTATGACTTAGTTTATGTCATAATTATGACTTATTGAAGTCATAATCATGACGTAACATATAAGTCATAATTATGAGATATTAAGTCATAATCATGACGTAACATATAAGTCATAATTATGAGATATTAAGTCATAATTATGACTTAATATCTAATAGTTATGACTTATATGTTAAGTCATAATTATAACTTCAGCTGAGAATTTTATATTTCCCTTTAACGCTTCCGTGTGTATCTCCGCAATGCATGTGTCAAACCGTTGTTGTTCTATAGGCAAACTAAGTTATTATTATGACTTACGCTACGCCATGATGATGAGATATTAAGTTAAAATTATGACTTAAATAAGTCATAATTATGACATAAACTAAGTAATAATTATGACTTCAGATTATAATTTTTTTTCACTATTTCCCTTTAATGATTCCGTGTGTATCTCCGTAATGCAACTGTCAAACCGTCGTTGTTCAATAGGCAAACTAAGTTATTATTATGACTTCAGCTGAGAATTTTATATTTCCTTTTAACGCTTCCGTGTGTATATCCGCAATGCATGTGTCAAACAGTCGTTGTCCTATAGGCAAACTAAGCTTAAGTCATAATTATGACTTAAAATATAAGTCATAATTATGAGATATTAAGTCATAATTATAAATTAGCTCAAGTCATAATTATGACTTAGCTTAAGTCATAATTATGACTTCAGCTGAGAATTTTTTTCACTATTTCCCTTTAACGATTCCGTGTGTATCTCCGTAATGAAACTGTCAAACCGTCGTTCTATAGGCAAACTAAGTCATAATAATGACTTATTTGATTGATAATTACGACTTATTTAATTCATAATCATGACTTAACTTAAGTCATAATTATGACTTATTTAATTCATAGTTATGTCTTACGCTAAGTCATAATCATGAGTCAATTAATTCATAATTATGACTTAGCTTAAGTCATAATTATGACTTCAATAAGTCATAATTATGACTTAAGCTGAGAATTGTTTATTTCCCTTTAACACTTCCGTGTGTACACTCAAAAAATGTTTTGTTCAATCATCTTAATTTTATTAAGGCAAGTTTGTTGCCTCGATATAATTGAGTAAATTGAACAGGGAACGAATACAAGTTCTTGGTACTTTTATTCCCCAAGTTCTTTAAACTTAAAATCTCAAAGCCCAATTTACTGATTTTGATGCAATTATTATTACTCAACTATACGGCAAGTTGAATTAACTTGAGATTCAAAGTGGGCGCTGCTTTTCATTAGAAATAAAATAAACTAAAACCGAGTGTTCTTCTGATCCCAATTGATTATCTTAAGTCCATTTTACTCAGTATGTGTTTGTTCATTTTAATTGAATTGAGAATAATTTAGTTCAACACAATTATATCATTGTGTTTAAGTTTTCAAGTTTGTACACTTAAACGTAAATAATTTAAGTTTGTAATACTCACATTTAACTACGAAATTCACTTACATAAAATGATCTGGGCAAGGTTGGTCGATTGAGGTAGATTTTACTTGGTGGAAATTTATTCATTGCACTTGAAATTAAACTGAATTAATGCTACAAAAAAGGTGAGTTTACCTCAATGAAATGTGTAAATATCACTCGAACAAAATCATGCAATTTATTTCAGTGTGTAATTAAAATTATTGATACGGTACTCTAGCCCAAGTCCAGTAAGAGTGGACATTTACGATTTACGCTAATCACTATAATTTCCATTAAAGTAGCTAAACATTACGAATCTGTAAGCACGTTTTATATAAAATTTTTAACAATAACAGGAAACTCAACTTTTAAAATTTTCAACTTCATAAAATAATGACGTTATAACAACTCGCTTCGTCATATTTTGCTTGTTTTTATGATACAACTTTCAATTTACCCCACCCCCCCCCCCCCCCCCCCCAACAAGGTCAAGTGATTTCGAAGACCAGTAAGCGATTCAAAGCAGTTTTAATATACCGAAAGGGTGTAAAGTAACATTAACTATCCCACAACCACCAAATTCCTACACATGGCTTTCCCTTGTTCTGGTGGATTATAAAGATACTGTACTGTATTTGGGGGTGCCTAGCCAAAGACACAAGAAGGTTACGAATAAAGATTTACATTTTTACAAACAATCGTTTTAAGGTAATACCCTTTTAGTTGCCTTTTTTAAAAACAAAGTGCAAAGAAATCAACTTTAATTCTTTGTAATGTTTAGCATTGGGGTGGAGATAGAAAGATCAAAGCTTGCTCCATTATAACTCTACTGCACTTTAACTAATTAGTGTAATTAATTTGGCAAATGTATTGTTCAGTTTCATTATATAAAGTACAGGATTATATAGTATTAGTTTGGCAAGTGGTCAGCTGGTTTCAAACACTACTCTTTTAGTGGTATGAAACATTAAGAAATTAAAAGTACAGTTTGTTCTTCAGAGACTGTACTTTTGGTGACAAGTGCTCACTGCTCACCATCTAGCTCCATGAATATCGTTTGGATGATTTCAAACAAATACTTGTACTCTTTGGGGTAATGTAAGTTTAGAGCATAAATCAAACCAACAACAGGCAAAACGCCTTTGCTAAGTCTTTCACCTCCTTTAAGACCTCGTTTCCTTCAAGTACTGTCTTCTGCTGTTCAACATCCTCTATTGACTGACAGGTCCTAGTTCTGCTGAAAACACCCATGGTGCAAGTCTCCTCTTCAGATTTCATATCATCTTTCTGTGTGGACTTTAAAAAAATGGAAACGGGCTCGATTGGAAAAATTGTTTCGTCCTTCATTAGAATCTTAGGATTATCACTCATTTCACATACGTGACATTTAAATGACACAAGTTCCCCTTTCTTCAATAGATTTGATCTCTCTGAACTGTGGTATCGAGACAAGAGTGTGTAAAGCACTGCTTGTTCGAAATCTACACGGGCAATCCTGATGTAAACACGGCTGAGGATTACGAGGACCATATCTATGTTTGCACCTTGTAGTGTTTATGCAGACCAGACCTTCTGGATGAGTGAAAATTACAGTCTTTACAATACCACATAACCAGAGACTGAAAAAAAGGATAACAAATGGTTTCATGATCCTGTCCAATGTGTTATGTGCATTAAGTCAAAAGTACACGTACACTACGATATCTCATTAATTATTCATAAATTTCACCCGACCCGCCTAATTTTCGCTGAACTTTAAAGTGTTGAGTAAAACTTGTGTTCAGTGGGCTTTAAACTTTATTTAAGAGCCAAACACACACTTCAGTAAAACTAAATTAACTTATTAAATAGTAACTCTTACTTTGTGTTTAGTTGTTTTGACTCGATTTATTTTGGTGCAAACACATACTTTTCAGTTAAACTAACTTAATTTATAAATGAGTACCTCTTACTTTGTGTTTGTGTTGTTTGGACTAGATTTATTTGGGTGCAAAACACATACCCTTCTGTTAAACTTAATTTCTAAATGAGTAAGTACTACTTTGTATTTGTGTTGTTTGGACTTAATTAATTTGGGTGCAAAACACATACCCTTCAGTAAAACTGTTTGCCCAAACTTATTCGAAGTTTGTGCACATACCAAACACAATTGGCTAGCTACTACTACTTTATTATGTAGGCCTACTGGTACATACTACTGCGTACAGTAGTACTCGCACTAGTGTGCTAGTAGTAGTACTACTACTTACAGTATTATTATTTTCATGACAATGCACTTGTATTTTAGTAAGTAAGAAGCACAAGCCGTGGTACAACAACTTGAACTGCAATGAACTATTTCACTTTTTAGATGAGAGCGTATCACAAATACTATAGTGTCAGAAATAAAGTGATTATTTTCGAATTCTATTCTTGCCTCTGTTATGTGTGTTGTTTAGTCGCGGCAACGGCCGCCACACCCATCGGGATCGACACAACAGACAAAACAGAATAGCCAGTTTAAACGTGTCTTTTCTAAATCTACAACTTAGTATTTTATTAACATCAATAACATGTTATACCGTACGGTAAATAGGAATCCAAATATTACAGTAGTCTAAATGAGCCCGAGCGACTCAACGGCACGGTTGAGGGACACAGACTCCGAGAGCTCGGATCACACCCTTTTTATACGGTTCTATAAAATAGGTGTTACATAACATAAATTCTAACTTGCATTCCAAGACCTCAAGAGCCGAGACAGGAATGCGAACAATGAGGTAGCGGCATAACACCTCTCAATGTACCATTTATTGTTTGACTATCACGTCTTCACTGCACAGCTGCTCTCTCTCTGTGTATGTCGAACGCGTGTGTAAATGATGTCGGATTCAAGACCGATATACGTTGGTCCCATGCAAAGTTACAAGCAGCACTTGAAACCATTAATTGTAGGCAGGGGACGAGGCTAATCCGTGCATCGTTAAATTCGTAATATAGGTTTTCTCGGTCAATTTTGGCAAATGAGCAGCCAATTTAATTTTCGTGCGTTCAAATTAAAGCGATTTTGCCTTTCCAGTTGTTCCTGTGTTTCAAATTCAGAATTCGGGCATTCAATTTCGTTTTGAGGCATTCAAATTCCTTTAGCAATGTGTTCAATTTAGCATATCGTCGTTCTTTTTCATGACGCACAATCATCATTCAATTTAGCAAAGCTGGTTGGACTGGAGATTTTTGCTGCTTATTTGATTTTCAATTTCGCAAAGATGCAATCAATTTCGCCAAATGAGAATTCAAATAAGTACGATAAAGAAATGCTAACAAACCGACAAACAAATTAATCGTACTAGACAACTGCTTCGTAACTTCACTTTAAATCAGTCAAACCCCTTGTTTTTCTTTATTCATTTATTTTTCCCATAGATTTTATTTGGGGCATTTTCTCTCCTTTTTTTTGGGGGGGGGGGGCGGATCTTTATTGGTTAACTGACCAAGAGCTAATTTGTTGTTGTGTTTGTGTTTGTAAAACATTAACGTTTGTTGGGTGTTTTTTATGTTTTTTCCTGGTTTCTTATTGTTTATTTATGTTGTTTCTTCCTCAACCATCAATCTGTTGGCGTGACAGACATCGTGGCATATAATGTTTGGGTATGGTTATACCACTGCATGCACTTCACTGCATGTTCATTCCTGCTTGCTGGGCAGCCTGTCTGTCTCCGACGCGCTGTTGCTACTCCAGTAACCCCAGGGTGCGTTTAACTGCAGAGCGTTTTTTAGATTGCACAAATGACAGAAATGACTGCCCAGAAATGAATTTGAATAAAAAACGCACGCCTCGAATAGCTCCTGCGAATTTGAATGCTGTTTTGTTGAATTGTTAAATTGAATAGTTATTTAGTTAAATTAAATGACGCAACAGAACTTTTGACTAGTCATAAAACGAAATCGAATGTCCATTTTCAGCAGCATTCAATTTCGCGCGAAATAGAATGGCCTCGTGGTTAAATTGGCTGCTCATTTGCCGAAAAAACCTATATTAACTTGTTGAAATGTATTAAAACTACGCGTTAATAGTTTAAGTAGGATGAACCTACCTTACTCTAGTTACAAATAAGGTGTTTTCTTTACACCACCACCACCACCAACAACAACAACAACAATAACAACAACAATTTCAAGAACAGCAACAACAACAACATCAACAACACAAATGGAAATAAGTAAGCTATTTTGGGGGAGGGAAACAGGAATGTGTAATGGTGTAAATCATCACCATTTTGATTGAAGGAACACCGAGCACACGGCCGCAGAGGAGATTTCGAGAAGCCCGCCATCGTCAAGCACTCGCACATCAAGGACCACCAAATCGACTGGCAGGCAGCCCAACTCATCACACCCATCGACGCATGGCACCCCAGACGCATCAGAGAGGCCATCGAGATCGTCAAACACGACACTGTGCCACAGGACATCGGCTTTTTCATCAGCGACATTTGGCGACCAATACTACAGACTGAAGGATCTTCTATATCCAAAGTCCATAACCCACCCCAGACTGAGGGATCTCCTATATCCTAAGTCAACCACCCTCCTTCCCCCTGTGCTTGTTAACAACTGATTCAGTTCAGTGAGCACACACTCCTCTCCCCAACCCCTAGGATCCTAGGCTCAACAGTTCCCGCCTGCGCGCCTCAACGAACTAATCCTCCAGCATCCATTCATGGGATGATCCTCCAGCAATCTACTTAAGCAGCAGCATTTTCCAGAGTCCGGCATTCTCCTGAGGACGATCAGAGCATACTGATCGAAACGTCGAGTTGCACCTCCAGTTCTTTTCAGAACTAATTACTACTCAATTGAGATTCCACATGGTGTCACCGCAATTAGTCTTACTTACCATTTTGTTTGTTTACCTATTCAAGTTGAGTGACAGAGAAACTTAGAAATGTATTCGTTTGGCAAAGTCTAAATGCGTACCATGCAGGGAAATACCAGAAAGGCCACGGTCACTCACTCAAACAGTTATACTTGTTCGTTCTACTTATGTTTGTGTTGCGAATAGGCCTACTATATCAAGTTATATGCTCTCTCGGCATAAATTAAACGCGATTTGAGTATTTCGTACTCAATAATCGCAGTAAAAGTGACAAAGTTTTGTATTTAAGTATCACTAAATAATTAAGTGTAAGTAGTTGATACTTGATTGTGACACTTGTTGATTTAACTTATTATTTAAGGAAAAACAACTTACATATTTTAAGCAACTCTGACTTTTCAAGCTTAAGTGTTAATCGCTTAAATGAGCAAGTATAATTAGCAAAAAAACAGTATTAAGTTTGGAACTCCTTGCCTGGTGCATGTTTCCCTCCATCCTACAATTTCTATTCCTATACCTTCAGTCCACCTGAGTTATTTTCATCTTTCATGTTTTCTTCTTGTAGCCCCTTACCAAGAATGGCTTTTAGCCTTGTTTGGGGCGAACTTGCATTTAAAACAAATATTTAAAAAAATAAATAAAATTATAAAATTTACTGAACAAAATTTACATTTTTCTGAGTGTATCTCTGTAATGCATGTGTCAAACCGTCGTTGTTCTATAGGCAAACTAAGTTATTATTATGACTTACGCTAAGCCATGATGATAAGATATTAAGTTAAAATTATGACTTAGTTTAAGTCATATTTATGACTTATTTAAGTCATAATTATGAATTAAGCTGAGATTTTATTTTCACTATTTCCGTTTAACGATTCCGTGTGTATCTCCGTAATGCTTAAGTCATAATTATGACTTATTGAAGTCATAATTATGACTTATTTTAAGTCATAATTATGACTTCAGCTGCGAATTTGTTATTTCCCTTTAACGCTACCGTGTGTATCTCCTTAATGCATGTGTCAAACCGTCGTTGTTCTGTAGGCAAACTAAGTTATTATGACTTACGCTAAGCCATGATGATGAGATATTAAGTTAAAATTATGACTTAGTTTAAGTCATAATTATGACTTATTTAAGTCATAATTATGACCTATTGAAGTCATAATTATGACTTAAGCTGAGTAATTTTTTCATTATTTCCCTTTAACGGTTCTATATCGCCAACCTCCAATTCCATGGCACTTGACAAAACTTCCATGGCACTTGTGTATGTGTATCGGCACCATAAAAAAAATGAAATTTCTAACACATTAGAAGGTTTTTATTATTATTTTTTTACTCTTAGATAACCGAGTGCCACGGTGTGTGCTACCTCTTTATAAGAGTTTATCTTAACTAGCTCTTACGCACACGCTGGACATTTAAATTATGACTTATTTAATTTATAATTATAATTATGACTTAAGCTGAGTAATTTTTCACTATGTCCCTAACGCTTCTGTATGTATCTGCATAATGCAACTGTCAAACTGTCCTTGTTCGATAGGCAAACTAAGTTATTATTATGACTTACGCTAAGTCATAATTATGACTTAATTTGTCATAATTATGACTTAACATAAGTCATAATTAATTATGACTTATATGTCAGGCACATGTTACTGAAGTTCATCTCCGGATCTTCCACCATATGTGATGGTCAATATATTTGGATCGAACACAGACAGGAGACTTGGAAGAAACAGCCAGAAACAAGAATCTATGAGCTCTTAATTTTATTACATAAAATCCACAATTACTACTGAATCTCCAGTTAACAGTTGCATTACGCAGATACATACGGAAGCGTTAAAGTGAAAAAAATAAAAATTATGACTAAATATCTCATAATTATAACTTAGCGTAAAGTCATAATTGTGATGTAGCGTAACATATAAGCCATTATTATGAGATATTAAGTCATAATTATGACTTAGTTTGCCCAAAGAGCAAGGACGGTTTAACAGTGGCAGTACGCAGACACATACGAAAGCGTTAAAGGGTCATAGTAAAACAAAATTACTCGGCTTAATTCATAAATATTACTTAGTACTAAGTCATAATTATGAGATATTAAGTCATAATTAAGACTTAGTACTAAGTCATAATTATGACTTAAGCTGAGTAATTTTGTTTTACTATGATCCTTTAACGCTTCCGTAGACACACGTCCCTCTCGTCATCCGATATATGTACGCGCGTGCATGCATTCATCATTGTTCTGTACTTGTGTTGTTGTTCAGACACATAGTAGTACCATCCGACCAGGCAGACCCAACGATAGGCATGATGAGTAGCTACAGTAGTGACGCTGACTGTAACGATGGACCACCGCCCAAGAAAAGTCTAAGTGACAATGTGAGTAGCGTGTTAGTATTTTGGTGTTTTTTCGTTAGAAACTAGTAATAATATTAAAGACTGTCGAACCCAACAGCCACTTGCTCACAATATCTATAGTATGTGTTTTAGCATGCACTAGAATGGCGAACATCTCACTGGATGTGCATAGATTCATTGCACAAAATCTCCCAAAATATCGTTTCCAATACTCACTTGACTACACTTTCTTCTGCTTATGTCCACTCTTCCTCCATGTACTAATGAAAGCCCCATAAAAATAGGGTCAGTCTAGTCCGACTGCCTCTTCCCCTCACAGACGGTTATTCGGCACAGCCCTAATCAGTCATGCCAGTGGGTCACATTTGTGCTCTCTCTTTGTTCATCAACTGTATATATATTTTTTTTCTTTCAGGCAAGTCACAAAAAGTTTCTCCAAAAGCTTAGAAAGGAAATGGAGCTAAAGAAAGTGACTGGCAAAAAATGTAAACGTTGTGGAAAGCTTCCTGAAAACACCAAGGCAAGCCAGGCAAGTGGACATAGACAGAGAGATCAAAACAAACCACCACATAATGCACTGAAAAGCAAACGCACTGTAGAGTTTGGGTGGATGTGTAAAGGAAAAATATTACGAATAGCATCAGGGGGAGGCTCAAGGAAAGTCCAAGTGGAGAAAAATGCTAAAGTGGAAGACCTCATAAAGATAGGCAAGGACTTGTTCTTTCCAAATGGAACTTCACTGAAAGGAGATGCAGCCGATTTTGAATTTTCTGTATTGGACTTTAAGCGATGTATTATTGTTGACAAGAACCAAACTGTTTGGGGACCTGTATGAAGAAACAAAACTCCCTATACTCCGATACTATCTGAGGTCACAGCACAAGTTATCAGCATCACCGTCCACATTGGAGAGTGT